>JAJHZJ010000293.1:0-76026 GCA_023548195.1 Bettongia penicillata ogilbyi | reverse complement strand
AGGTGTGGTCCCATACTATTCAGTTCAATCTGTGCTCTCTGTCTCTGTATGTGTGTGCATGTGTGTATGTGTGTGCATGTGTGTACATGTGTATGTGTGGTCCCACCAACTACCCAGATACTGAAAAGTTTTAAGAGTTAGAAATATTGTCTTTCCCTGTATGAATGTAAACAGTTCACTTCTGGTAAGTCCCTTAAGACTTCTCTTTGCTGTTTCCTTTTTCATGCTTCTTCTCATTCTTATATTTGAAAGTCAAATTTTCATTTTAGCTCTGGTCTTTTCAATAAGAATGATTGAAAGTCCTCTGTTTCATTGAAAGACCATATTTTCCCTTGAAGTATTATACTCAGTTTAGCTGGGTAGGTGATTCTTGGTTTGAGTCCTAGTTCCTTTCCCTTCTGGAATATCCTATTCCATGCCCTTTGATCCCTTAATGTAGAAGCTGCTAGATCTTGAGTTATCCTGACTGTATTTCCACAGTACTGGAATTTTTTCTTTCTAGCTGTTTGCAAGAATCTTTTTCTTGAGCTGGGAGTTCTGGAATCTGGTCACAATGTTCCTAGGAGTTTCTCTTTTTGGATCTCTTTCAGGTGGTGATCGATGGATTCTTTCAATACTTATTTTGCCCTCTGGTTCTAGAATGTCAGGGCAGTTTTCCTTGATAATTTCATGGAAGATGATGTCTAGGCTCATTTTTTGATCATGAGTTTCAGGTAGTCCCATAATTTTTAAATTGTCTCTCCTGAATCTATTTTCCAGGTCAGTTGTTTTTCCAATGAAATATTCCACATTCTCTTCCATTTTTTCGTTCTTTTGGTTTTGTTTGGTGATTTCTTGGTGTCTCATAAAGTCATTAGACTCCATCTGTTCCATTCTAATTTTGAGAGAACTATTAAATTCAGTGAGCTTTTGAGCCTCTTTTTCCATTTGCCTCATTCTGCTTTTGAAAGCTTTCTTCTCCTCATTGGCTTTTTGAACCTCTTTTGCCAATTGAGTGAGCCTATTTTTCAAGGTGTTAATTTCCTCAGCATTTTTTTTGGGTCTCCTTTACCAAGGTATTGACCCGTTTTTCATACTTTTGTTGCATCTCTGACATTTCTCTTCCCAGTTTTTCCTCCACCTGTCTAACTTGCTTTTCAAAATCCTTTTTGAGCTCTTCCAGGGCCTGAGCCCACCTGCCACCCCCCTGGGGTGTCTGGGGTACTGAGGCCCCGCCCTCCACATCTTTCCCTGATGGCAAGGATACATCCTCGTCATCAGATCCAAAGGTTGGGATCATTTGCATTTGTTGGAAAAAACTCTCTATAGTCTTAATTTTTCTTCCCTTTTCTAGGCATTTTCCCAGCCAGTTACTTGACTTCTGAGATTCCTTTCCACCCCTACCTGGATCTGCCCAGCTAGTGCTTGGCCTCTGAGATTTAAATGGGCTTTCCTCCTGCCGGCTGTCAATCAGTGAGCTTTAGTTCAGGTGCTGGGGTGGGGGCATGGCCATCTCCCAGGCTCAGCTCCCTCAGGTTTTATGAAGGAATCTTCCCTAATGAAGATCCTGCCTGCTGCTGGGGGATTCCCGAGTCCTGGTCTGCTGCCGCTTCAGCCGCTGCCCACACCTCTGCCTCCGCCGCTTCCTGCCCCCGTCTCTGCTGCCACCACTTCCTCCCGAGGGGGCCTGAGTCACAGAGACGCCCTGCTCCCCCTCTCCTCCAGCCCGGCCTTCTCTCTCACTGACCTGTAGCTTCTGCGGGCGGAGGGTTTTTCCCGGCTGCCGGAGCTTCAGTTTCTGAAGCCTGCTCGGATCAGCTTCTCTGGGGCCACGGCCAGGGCAGCGTTGGGGGTGGTGTTCACTTTCCGGGGTGCAACAGACCCTGGGGACGGATCTCCAGGGCTCCCTGGAACGGAAATCTCTTCCACTCCATTTCTGCACACCTTGTATTGACCCAGAAGTTATGGGGGACTCTTTTTACATTAATTTATGGGCTTTGGTTTTGGAGCTCGTAAACGTGCATCCTTCTACTCCGCCATCTTGCCTCCGCCCCCCGAAGAAGGCTTTCAAAAGCAGAATTAGTCAAATGCAAAAGGAGATTCAAAAGCTCACTGAAAATAATGATTCTTTAAAAATGAGAATGGAGCAGATGGAAGCTAGCGACTTTATGAGAAGCCAAGAAATTACAAACAAAACCAAAAGAATGACAAAATAGAAGATAACATGAAATATCTGATTGGAAAAACAGTGACCTGGAAAATATATCCAGGAGAAACAATTTAAAAATCATGGGACTACCTGAAAGCCATGATCAAAAAAAAGAGGCTAGATATCATCTTTCATGAAATTATCAAGGAAACATTTCCTGATATTTTAGAACCAGAGGAAAAAATAAATATGGAAAGAATTCCCTGTTCACCTCTTGAAAGAGATATGAAAAGAGAAACTCATAAGAATATTGGAGCCAAATTTCAGCATTCCTAGGTCAAGCAGAAAATAGCGCAAGAAGGTCTAAAGAAACAATTCAAGTATTGAGGAAATGTAATCAAAATAACACAGAATCTGACAGCTTCTACATTAAGGGACAGAAGGACTGGGAATATGGTATTTCAGGAGTCAAAGGAACTAGGATTAAAACCAAGAGTCACCTACCCAGCAAAACTGAGTATAATTCTTCAGGGGGAAAAATAGTCATTCAATGATATGGAGGGCTTTTAAGTATTCTTGATGAAAAGCCCAGAACTGGGTCCCTGCACTTTAAGTCCCTTCAAATGCCCAATAAAAGTAAGCCTTGAAGATGGCGGAGTAGAAAGATGCATGTTTACGAGCTCCAAAACCACAGGGCATAGAATTAAGGTAAAAAGAGATCCCCATAAGTTCTGAATCACTACAGGGGTGCATAAACATAGTGGAAGAGATTTCCGTTCCAGAGAGCCCTGGAGAGCCATCAACAGAGTCCGTCGCACCCCGAAAAGTGGACCCCACCCCAGTCCTACCCTGGCTGCAGCCCCAGAGAAGCTGACCAAGCAGGTTTCAGGGACGGAAGCTCCGACAGCCAGGAAAGTCCCTCTGCCCACAGAAGCTACAGGTCAGTGAGAGAGAGACGCTGGGCTGGACGAGAGGGGGAGGAGAGTGTCTCCGTGACTCGGGACACCGTGGGAGGAAGCAGCGGCAGCAGAGATGGGGGCAGGAAGTGGCAGAGGCAGAGGTGTGGGCGGCATCAGAGGCAGCAGCTGCGGCGGCCCGAGACTTCCCCAGCAGTAGGCAGGATCTTCATTACTGAAGGTCTCTGCATAAACAACCTGAGGGAGCTGAGCCTGGGAGATGGCCCTGCCCCACCCCGCTCTATTACTGACGGCCTCTGCATAAAATCCCTGAGGGAACTGAGCCTGGGAGGCGGGCCCCCCCACCCCACCCCCACCTCCTCCGTTTCTGAAAATCTCTGCATAAAGCCCCTGAGGAGGCCGAGCCTGGGAGGCAGCCCTGCCCCCACCCCAGCACCAGAACTAAAGCTCACATTGATTAGCAGCTGGGTGGCGCATTTGAATCTCAGACCCCAAGCACTAGCTGGGCGGATCTAGGTGGGGGTGGACAGGAATCTCAGAAGTCAAGTAACTGGCTGGGAAAATGCCTAGAAAAGGGAAGAAAAATAAGACTATAGAGAGTTTTTTCAAACAGATGCAAATGATCCCGACTTTCGGATCTGACGAGGAAATATTTTTGCCATCAGGAAAAGACGTGGAGGGTGGGGCCTCAGTACCCCAGACATCCCAGGGGGATGTCGATGGGCTCAGGCCTTGGAAGAACTCAAAAAGGATTTTGAAAAGCAAGTTAGACAGGTGGAGGAAAAACTGGGAAGAGAAATGAGAGAGATGCAAGAAAAGTATGAAAAACGGGTCAATACCTTGATAAAGGAGACCCAAAAAAATGCTGAGGAAAATAAGACATTGAAAAATAGGCTGACTGAATTGGCAAAAGAAGTTCAAAAAGCCAATGAGGAGAAGAATGCTTTCAAAAGCAGAATTAGCCAAATGGAAAAAGAGGTTCAAAAGCTCACTGAAGATAATAGTTCTGTCAAAATTAGAATTGAACAGATGGAGGCTAATGACTTTCTGAGAAACCAAGAAATCACTAAACAAAATGAAAAGAATGAAAAAATGGAAGAGAATGTGAAATATCTCATGAGAAAAAAAAACTGACCTGGAAAATAGATCCAGGAGAGACAATTTAAATATTATGGGAGTACCTGAAAGTCATGATCAAAAAAAGAGCCTAGACATCATCTTCCATGAAATTATCAAGGAAAACTGCCCTGACATTCTAGGACCAGAGGGCAAAATAAGTATTGAAAGAATCCATCGATCACCACCTGAAAGAGATCTAAAAAGAGAAACTCCTAGGAACATTGTGGCCAAATTCCAGAACTCCCAGCTCAAGGAGAAAATCTTGCAAGCAGCTAGAAAGAAACAATTCCAGTACTGTGGAAATACAATCAGGATAACTCAAGATCTAGCAGCTTCTACATTAAGGGATCAAAGGGTGTGGAATAGGATATTCCAGAAGTCAAAGGAACTAGGACTCAAACCAAGAATCACCTACCTAGCTAAATGGAGTATAATACTTCGGGGGAAAATATGGTCTTTCAATGAAACAGAGGTCTTTCAATCATTCTTGATGAAAAGACCAGAGCTGAAAAGAAAATTTGACTTTCAAACACAAGAATGAGAAGAAGCATGAAAAAGTAAGCAGCAAAGAGATGTCTTAAGGGACTTACCAGAAGTGAACTGTTTACATTCCCACATGGAAAGACAATATTTGTAACTCTTAAAACTTTTCAGCATCTGGGTAGTTGGTGGGTCCATACACACACAGGTACACGCATGCACGTGCACACACATACACACATGCACACACATACAGAGACAGAGAGCACAGATTGAAGTGAATAGGATGGGACCATATCTTAAAAGAAATTAAGGTAAATGGTGAGAGAGAAATGTAGTGGGAGGAACGAGGGTGAAATGGAACGGGGTAATAATATGTCATTTAAGAGGCAAGTAGGAGACTTTTTAGTGGAGGGAAAAAGAGGAGAGCTGAGAAAAAAAAAAACAAAAAACAAGGTTTACCCTCATCACATTTGACTAAAGGAAGGAATAAAATGCACACTCATTTCGGTATGAAAACCTATCTTACAGTACAAGAAAGTTGGGGAGAAGAAGATAAGCAAGGGGGGTGGATGATGGAAGGGATGGCAAAGGGTGGAGGGAGCAATTTGAAGTCAACCCTCGGGGAGGGACAAGCTCAAAAGACAGAAGAGAAACAATGAGGGGCATGTTAGGATGGAGGGTAATTCAGTTAGTCTTACACAACACGACTATCAGGGAAGTCATTTGTAAAATTACATATATATGGCCTATATTGAATTGCTTGCCTTCCCAAAGGGAATGGGTGGGGAGGGAGGGATGGGGAGAATTTGGAACTCAAATTTTAGGAACAACTGTTTGGTATTGTTGTTGCTACTAGGAAAGAAGACATACAGTTAATGAGGAATAGAAAGTCATCTGGCCCTACAGGAGAAAAGAGAAGATGGAGACAAGAGAAGGGAGGGATGACAGTAGAGAGGGCAGATTGGAGATAGGGAAAATTAGATTGCTTGGGGTATTGGGGTGGGAGGAGGGGATAAAAAGGGAAAAAAATTTGGAACCCAAAATTTTGTGAAAATGAATGTAAAAAGTTAAATAAATAAATAAATTGTAAAAAAAAAAGAAAAGCCCAGAGCTGAATATAAAATTTGACTTCCAAACGAAGAATCAAGGGAACATGAAAAGGTAAACAGGAAAGGGAATTCATAAATGACTTTTTAAAGTTGAACTGTTTACATTCCTGTAACTCTTGAGACATTTCTCAGTATTTGGGCAGTTGGAGGAATTACCCACACACATACACACACACGTATATATATATATATATATATATATATATATATATATATATATATATATATATATATATATATATATATATATATATATATATATATATATGTATGTATGTATGTATGTATGTATGTATAGCCTACATTGAATTATTTGCTATGTCAGTGGGAATGTGGAGATGGGTGGAGAGGGAGGAAGGGAGACAAGTTGGACTTCAGAGCATTAGAAATGAATGTTGAGAATTGGTAGTCAGTGTTATGGTGTGGGGGAATTGGAGAGATGGGGAGAAAATTTGGAACTCAAAATTTTGTGAAAATGAATGTCGAAAATGAAAAATAAACAAATGAACATATATAAATAAATATATAAAATATTTTTGCATTCAACTGGTAAATGAGACATACAGGTTATAGAAATCTTTCTTGACCAATAAAAAATTGAGGAGATGGGGATAAGCAAAGGGAGGGGTGTGATAGAAGGGAGGGAAGATTGTAGGAAGGGTAATAAGAGTGCACGATGGCTTGGAGTGGAAGGAGTGGAGATAAGGGGAGAAAATTTGGAATTCAAAATCTTTTGGAAATGCGTGCTGAAAACTAAAAGTAAATAAATTAATAAAGAAAATTTACTTATTTTATTATCCTGAATTCGTTGATCATCAAAAGTGTATCAAGTTCCAGGTAATATACCAACTAACGAGATTTTAAGAGGAGGTTTAAATATCCCCTACCCTCCAGCAACATTGCATTTCAAGAATGAAGAATTCATGTAAATAAGTATGTACATACAAAGTGGATGGAAAATTATTAATGACATGATGAAAGGTTACAAAGTGGTGGGAAACATCAGAGGAATATTCTGAAGTTTGATTTTATCTGAAATTTGAAGTATGCAAGAATTCTAAGGCAGAAGGTTAGGGAGAGCACGCCAGGTATGGGCAATTGCCACGACAGTTTCATAGACATTGGGTGGCACTTTTTATATAATGATTAAAAAAAATATCCTGAATGGTTGCATTGACAATTATATGGTGGAAAATACAGTATAGGAAGATTGATAAGCTAGGAAAGAGCATTTTTTTTCCAATTTTAACTGTTTTTAAATTTTTTAACATTTTTATTTAGTTTTGAGCTCCAAATTCTATCCCTACTTCTCTCCTTTCCCTTTTCTCTCCCTAAGACAGTAAGCAATCAAATATTGAACATATGTGTACAATTATGCAAAACATTTCCCTATGATTCATTTTGTATAAGAAGACGAATAAAAGGAAAAATAAAAGAAAGTGGAAAATAACATGCTTCAGTCTGTAATTAAACAATATCTTTTCCATCTCTGGAATAGAAGAGTATGCTTCATCATTAGTTCTTTCTGATTTTCTTGGAATTTTGTTTGCTGGGAGTATTTGCCATTCACCGTTGTTTGTCAAACAATATTCTTATATAACACTCTTCAGGTTCTGTTCACTTCACTGTGCGTCAGTTCGTGTTGGTGTCTCCAGGCATTTTTCTGAAATCTTCCTGCTTGTCATTTTTTATCTCAGAATAATATTCCACTACAATCATCTGCCTCAGCTTCTTTAGTAATTCATCAGTTGATAGGCATCCTTTTGATTTCCATTCTTAAATAAAACAGAAAGAGCTGCTGTAAATGTTTTCACACAAATTCATCCTTTTTTCCCCTTCATTGGATATATATAGACTAGTCACAGTCTTACTTGATCAAAAGGCATGCATAGTTTTATAGACCTTTGGGCATAATTGATTTATTTTAAAAATTCATTAAAACATTTTGAATTCAAAATTCCTTCCATCCCTCCTTCCCTTCCCGCACTAATGAGAAAGTAAACAGTATTTCGATTATACATGCAAAATATTTCTATAGTAGCCATGATTCAAAAATATTCCCATCACTTCCTTACCAATACTCCTAATAGTAATTATAATTATAATAAATAATATTAATAAGCAAGAAACAAAGTAAAAGAGTATGTTTCAATCTGCACTCAGAGTTTATAAGTTCTTTCTCTGGACATATGCAGAATTTTTAAGTATGAGTCCTTTGGAATTGGACTGGATCATTGTCTAGGTCAGAATAGTAAAGTCCTTTTCAGTCATTCATCATTACAATATTGATTTTAGCCAGTCTGAAACATGTGACATGGTACTTTAGAATTGCTTTCAATTGCATTTTTCCAGTCAATAGTAATTTAGAGCACTTTTGTCATGTCATAGTTTTAAGTATAGCATCTGCACCTTTCTTGTAAACAATTTATTTTAGATACTGGTTTCTAATCCATACTGCTAATTGTATATTTTCCTTCATCCTATATTCTTCTGTTTATCCTTCACTCTTTCTTGTTTACCCTGTTCTTTATCACAAGTCTATTTTGACCACTGCCTCCTTTAATCTGTCCTCTTTTTTTTTCATTCTGCAATTTCTCTTACTTTCCCTTTTATGTCCCCGATTGGATCAGAATCTTTTCTATAGTCAATTGAGTATTTAGTGAGTGTGTATGTGTGTGTGTGTGTGTGTATACACACATACATAGTATGTATGCTTGTGTATATTCCTCCTTCCTTGAACCAATTCAGAGGAGAGAAGTTGAAGCATTGTCTTTTTCCCCACCATCTTCCCTGTTGCTATAAAATCTCTCTGTTGGTTCAGTCATGTTCAACTACTCACGACACCATGGACTGCAGCATAGTAGGCCATTTTTTCCTCTACTCTCTCTTGAAATCTGTCCAAATTCGTTAGTTGTTTCTATGACATCGTCTATCCATATCATATTTTGCTTTCCCCTGTTCTTTTTGCCTTCAGTCTTTTCCAACATCAAGGTGTCTTCAAACAGGTCCCAACTTCTCACTGTGTGACCAAAGTATTTAAGCATCAATTTCAGTATCTGACTTTAGCCTACATTAATGTATTTAAGTGCTGACTGATTTGATCTCCTTTTTGTCCAAGAGATTCTCAGAAGTCTTCTGCAGCACTGCATTTTGAAAGAGTTGATTTTGCCTCTGCTTTCCTTGTAGTACATCTCTCACAGCCAAACATTGCTGCTGGAAAAGTCATAGCTTTGAATATGCAGACCATTCTCAGAAAGGTCCTATCTCTGCATTTTAGTAGCTATCCAGATTTACCATAACTTTCCTTCCAAGGAGCAAAAGTCATTTAATTTAATGGATTTGGGAACCATCTTCAGTGATCTTTTGTCTCAAGAATATGAAGTCCAATGCCACTTCCTTTGCTTCTCTTTCTCTTTCACCCCAATCAAGAGGCATCATAATTCTTCTTCATTTTCTGCCATCAAGGTAGTATTCTATGTTCATCTGAAATTGCTAATATTTCTCCCAGTAATCTTATTTTTAGCTTTTGATTCAACCAGTCGGACATTTCCCATGATGTGCTCTGACTATATGTTAAATAAAGAAGGTTACAATATATAATCTTGTTGCAGTTCCTTTCTCATTCTAACCCATCATTTGTTGTATATCCAGGTTTGTTAATTCTTGACCCACACACAGGCTCCTCTGGAGATAAGTAAGATGATATGGTACCTCCATCTCTTTGACAACTTGAACATTTTGTAATGCACATAGTCAAAGACTTTAGTGTAGTCAATGAAATAGTAATTTTTTTTTTCAAATTCACTAATTTATTTTGGGTTGGCTGTTGTTTTTATTGTTGTTTTTCTGGAACCCCTCCTGGATCACTACTTTGTTATGCTGGAAAGTCTTGATTAACTCAATGAAACTATGAGCAATGTCATGTAGGCTTACCCAAGTAGGACAGGTCTGTGAGGGGCCGCCACCAGACCTCCTGGGTGGATAGGTGAAGGCCGGGAGTCTATACCCGCCCTAACTGGCGGTCACGCGCTTGGCCCGTGACTTCCTCATTCTGGGCGCAAGGAAGGCTCGTGGACAACGTACGGCATCGCCCTCGGGGAGGTACTAGTGGGGCCTCCACCTATCATAGTAGGACACGATCAGCCAACTCAGTAACGTGGCCCTAAGAACAGGTGCTGAGGGCTGACCAAGGCTTAACCACCAATCAGAGAAGTAAGGGCTAGAACCCGGAAAGGATAAGGAATATAAGGCAACACCCTAAGGGGTTGGGGGGACTGGACTGATGTGAACTACTGAATAAACATCTGCTTTGCTCTACCACTCTGGCTCGTGCTTGGTTTCCGCCCGAGCTCCGGCCCCCGGGGACGGGTCCAGAGACGTCTGAAGCTACATGAAGCAGAGTGAGGGGTTACTACTCACCAGGAGGGTCGATCGGGGACCGTGAGCCCCCGATAACTGGTGCCTCCAACAGGGACTGTGATGGACGTGGTGAGGTGAGTAACTCGCCTACTCCCTGCAGGCAGGGGTAGAAGAGCCAAGCACCCGGGGATTGCCGAAGCGGAGCGAAAGTTAAAAATTCGCCCGAGGCTCCCCGAAGGCAGAACTAGAAATGGGACAAGCTCAGTCCGCAGAAGTTAAGCCAGAGGATAAGGGAATTCTCGCTTGGCAAGTGTACAAACTCTGCAAGCAGAATGGGATAAAAATACACATAAGAATTTGCCGAGATTGGGTCGAGAAAATAATAACCATCAGTCCATGGGTAGAGCATACAGGAATTGACCCAACCCGTTGGCGATTGATAGGGCAGCAGATGGCCTCATACCAAAAAGAGGACCCCTACTTCCTCAATCCCCAGGACTTTGTTATCTATCCATGGAGAAGTCTGGGTAGTGTAGTTCAAGAGGAGAAAAGACAGAGTCAGGAAGGAATCAGGGAGGAGGGAGCAGGACATGGGAAAAGACAAGGAACAAAACCTCGCCCACAGAGAGGAGAGGGACCCCAAAAGAAATCACAGGACCTACAAAAGGAGGAAGTCCCAGAGCAGCAGGAAAATAGAGAAGCAGAAAAAACCCCCCGGCCAAAATACGTTAGTGTTTTGAGGAAGTGTCTTCAGCAAGCTGCAGAGGACAGGGAGGAAGTAGATTGGGAAGGGGCCAACCTATTCCCCGTGTTTGTTCAGCCAGGACAGGACAGACAGCCTCAAAGGGTGCATAGACAGTTCCCCTACAAATTCCTAAGAGATCTTAAAGAGGCCGCCGCAAAATACGGCCCCAGCTCTGCTTATGTACAGACGGCCATACAATCTTGGCGGTCTGGGAGCTCAGGAGACAATCATGACCAGATAGGACAGAGAGGAAAGAGGGAGTTGGTGCAGTCAGAAATTCAACCAGGAAATACATCCAGAGTTGGCCCAGGGCCTGGTTTTGTGGCACAGCAAAAAATTTGCCCAGGATTTGTGGCACAGTGGCGAATTCAGCAGCCCGGACACAGTGATAGAAATTAAGCCAGAGTTATAATGTGTATAGAGGATTTCTGACAATTTTTTCTCAGTTTTTTGGATTCTTATTGTCTGTATATGTGTTCTGTCTTTACATGTTCTGTGTGCGTGTGTTTGTGAGTTACTACGGTCAGCTCCATGGTAGCTGGACCTTGGAAAGTTATCTCTTTTCCTCCCCCTCCTCCCTTCTCTCTGATGGCTGCAGCATCGGGGAGAAGTATGGGAGAGAGAAAGAGAGGAACTAATCTTATATTATTTAGTTTATGTGATTGCAAGGTGTAGTCTTGGATGGGAAATGCAGGGACATAGTGTCTGTGCAGTTTTAAAGGGGGCTTTAATCAAAGCCCATTAGGAAAACAACATGGATATGAAGTTTAAGGAAAGCATAAAAGTTTTGGAAATTATTTGAAAGTTTTTGGTTAAACTCTCTGTCTCGCTTTACCTTCCAATCCTGGCCAGATTGTGAAGGTGGAGAGAGAGACGAGAGGAGATCTGGGATAGGCTGATCAGCATTTTCACCTAAATCTCACCTAAAAGAAAAGTATTTTGTATAATGAGAAGTAACCAAAAGGTAGTTATTCTGGTCACATTTTAAGTGAAACGTGTCACTCCTAATTGGATGTTTAAAACAGATCAGGATTTGTTATATTATTTGGCACTAGGCAAATTGGAAATATGCATAAATCTTAAAGGGACACCTCAGCAGAGATAAAGCTTTTGAAACTCTCCAGCAGAATGGAATAGACTTGGCGCCACTGGGCAGTTGTCCAGAAGTCTCCCTCCCTTCAGCTGAGGAATTCAAAAACCCTCTCATTCAAAGAAGTTCTTAAGGAGTGGACACAGAAATAAAATTTACTTGAGTAAAGGATGGAACCATTAAGATTTTTTGCCCTGTAGTCCCAACTCATCATTCAGCTGGGTCTACAGTGAATTGTAACTTTTATCATTCCAGATTAGATCAAGAGAAGAGAACATTTATTTGAAGGTTTTCAACTAAATTTTGTAAAAGTTTAGTGACTGTTAACAACAGGACAAATTTTAAACGGTTTTAAATTTTCATTTTCAAGACAATGTATTGGTAAATCAATATGTAATGGTCTATGAAGCAGAAAAGATCTTGCTCTTTTAATCTGAACTTGTAGTCATTCCTTGGCTTAAGCAAAGGTTAAATTTAGTATTTGAACTTATTAACAACTTAATTTCTAAAAAGTTTTTTTTTCAGAGTAAATGTAATCAGAGAAGGAGAAACTACCCTGTGAAACAATGATGTAAGGTGGTAAGGCTTAAGTTTGAAGTCACCTATCATAGATTCTACAAAGGTTACAACTTTAAATGACTTTCAGAAATTGATAGGAGAAATTCAGTGGTGTAGGCCACAGTTGGGAATTACAACTGATCAAATGAAACCATTATATGACCTATTGAAAGGTCCTTCTCAATTAAACTCACACAGAAAATGGACAGATGAAGCACTGGAATGTTTGAAATTAGTGCAGAAAAAGATTATGGAGTGTACTACTAGCAGGATATTAGAATCACAGGACTTGAAAGTAACAATTTTATTCACTGAAAAAATACTCACTGGAGTTTTACATCAAAAACAAGGGATTATTGAGTGGGTACATTTGGCTCAGATAAAGAACAGAGCTTGTGTGCCTTATGCTGTGCTGGTAGTCCAAGTCATACATAAGGCAGTGAAGAGAGTAAGGATGTTAATAGGACAGAAACCTCACACAATATATACTATGTATACATACATACAAGTCAACAACAGAGTCAACAAACAGAGAACTGCATACAAGAGTTTGTGGAATGGCAGATATTGATTAATCAGAATTTCCAACACGGGTTCCCAATTCCTTCTGGGTGGCAATTTGCCACGTGGCCATGGTCTTGGGCCGACAAATGCTCTTCCTCACCGATAGAGGGAGTTAATGTTTTTACAGATGCAACAAAAAATTTTAGGGCATCTATGTATATTTCATCTAAAAAGGAGATGCATAAATTTAAAACAACATTTACTTCTACACAGCAAAATGAATTATATGAAGTATTGCAAGCATTATTATATGTGAAAGAACCTTGCAATATCATCACAGACAGAAAGTATACAGTACTATTGATACCTAGAGTAGAGTCAGCCTATATTCCTGATAGGGTAGATAGTATTAAACAGATAACTATGGAAGTTCAACTAGCAATAAGGGCCAAAACAACAATATTTTATATCACACACACTCGGTCACATTCTAAATCATGCAGTACCAAAAAGCATTAAACCAAACAATGGTCCAGCTTATGTCAGTAAAGCCATTGAACAGTTCATGGTGGAATTTTCCATTTTACATGTCACTGCAATCCCCCATAATCCCACTGGTCAAGCTATAGTGGAACAAGCAAATCGATCCCTGGACACTTACTTGCAAAAAGAAAAAGGAGGAGTTGGACCAGGAGTTGATAAATTCGCAATTGGCTGTGTATACTCTAAATTGATGATAAATTACAATTGGCTGTTTGGCTGTTTATATTCTAAATTATTTAAAATTCTATAATGATGGCTTATTGGCTGCTATGAAATTCTTAACATTTCCTAATAAGGAGTCTGCAAAGAATGAATCAGCAATAACAAGTGCCCTGAAAGCAGCCAGTAATGAGGCACGATGAGAATAAAAATTGATTTGGTCCTCATACAGTGTTAACGTGGGGAAAAGGGTATGTTTGTGTTTCAACAGATGATAATAAAGAAGTTTGGGTCCCAGTGAAAAGGATAACAATGATAGAGGACAACCGCCAAGGTGAAGTGGTCACAGGGAGTGAGGAGGTGCTATCAGCGGCGGATGAAAAAACTTCTGGAGAAGCTTAATCAACTAGGTCACGATGACTCCTTTCATTTTTCTCGTACTTATCATGACACTCAAGAACACTGCGTCCATCGACCCAGCACCGAAGGAACAACAGAGATGGACGTTCCTCACGAATCCACCATGGTTAAGGGTGATGTCATGGAGTGAGACAATGCCTAAGTTTATCATCCAAGGCAATATTTCTCACATGTTTAAAGATGATGGACTAGACTATGATAATAATGGGACTCTCTTTCAGAGACACTAACTTTTCAGGACTAGTCGCAGGTTTCCCACTTTGTCTATAGAAGGGTATTTCTGGGAATTGGAATGGGTTTGGTTTTAAATACACACAGGTGAATGGAACAGAGGGGTATCCCTGGTGTGCCACTATTGTGGACGGACAAGAGACATTGGATGAGAAAGATACATGACACGCTTATAATCTATTCACCTGGAGGATAAATGGGACAATAGTAGTTTGGTCAGACAAGGACTTTGTGGGACTTGTTCGTGGGATGAAATTTAGGCCATTTTGCAACTTACAAAAGAAGAGAAATGTAACCCTTTGGCATCTGTATATGGGGTTTTTACCATTTGAGAACTGTCACGCACATACTTGTCAGGAGAAAGAATTGATTATGGGAAACTACACAGAAATGTTATATTCATGTCACAATCTTACATACTTACTTGAGGAAAAATATGCACCAAACTTTCCTAGACAAATGTACATCAATTATAAAGGGTCTCCTGAGGTTGAAAGACCTGTTCAAGGACTAGACAAAGTTATTCTAGCTCTGGGAGGACAAACAGTGCAGGGAATGCCTGCTGCAGCATCACCAAAGAAAGCTAACAACATTACTTTAATGGGTGAAGTATGTCTAGGGAACACACATATATTTCTATGGGACAGAGACTACAGATCTAAACTAGAGACATATCAGAACATGACAGGAATTTTCAATTTTACATGCCAGAATTGTTCTGTACAAGCGTGTATAGGACCAAAGATAGTAGGGAGAGTGTTTATTCAAACAAAACCTCTCCCATGCTGCCAATTTGTCCCGCGAGCTATCACAGATGCTCACAGGAAATTGGTCCGACAACTTTCAGCACACCCTCCACACCCTCCGGACCAGGTTGCCAACATCAATGCCACCCGAATTGATCCCGCTGTTACCACCACCTTTAGTTCTATCTTCTCTACTCTATCTACATGGGTGAAAGGCTATGCAGGCTCCGCCTCTTTATTCCTTCTCCTTGCCGTGGGCTTCCTGCTCTGTTTACGCCGAGTTCGGCAAAGACAGACGCACCAGCGGCTATATACCGCCTGGGCCCTCCGCTCTTTAGCAAACCAAAGTAACCCACAAATTTGGGTTGCAGCCCTGGAAAGAAGCTAGGCCCCGTCCTAGCAGTTAGCCCTTCAACACCCGAAAACCCCTTCTCTTAAAAAACAAAAAGGGGGAGTTGTGAGGGGCCACCACCGGACCTCCTGGGTGGATAGGTGACGGCCGGGAGTCTATACCCGCCCTAACTGGAGGTCACGCGCTTGGCCCGTGACTTCCTCATTCTGGGCGCAAGGAAGGCTCGTGGACAACGTACGGCATCGCCCTCGGGGAGGTACTAGTGGGGCCTCCACCTATCATAGTAGGACACGATCAGCCAACTCAGTAACGTGGCCCTAAGAACAGGTGCTGAGGGCTGACCAAGGCTTACCACCAATCAGAGAAGTAAGGGCTAGAACCCGGAAAGGATAAGGAATATAAGGCAACACCCTAAGGGGTTGGGGGGGACTGGACTGATGTGAACTACTGAATAAACATCTGCTTTGCTCTACCACTCTGGCTCGTGCTTGGTTTCCGCCCGAGCTCCGGCCCCCGGGGATGGGTCCAGAGACATCTGAAGCTGTGTGAAGCAGCGTGAGGGGTTACTACTCACCGGGAGGGTCGATCGGGGACCGTGAGCCTCCAATACAGGTCAAAGTAGAGAGTTTTGACAAAAGATGATCAGCTAAAGAAGGAAGTAGAAAACCACCCTTGTATCTTTGCAAAGAAAGACCCAATGGACAATATTAAAATAACAAAAAAATATGACATTAGAAGAACAGCCCCTCAGGTTGGGAGTTATTCAATATGCTACTGAGGAAGATGGAGAACAACTGCAAGTAGACCCAGTAATAATGTAGGAAGTAAAGCAAGAAACTAAGCTGTGGAAATATCCAGCGATGAAAGGAAATTCAGATGCAGTAAAAATCAATATCACATAGGAACCTGGAATGTAAGATCCATAAACCAAGGTAAAATGAATGTGGTCAAAAAGGATATGAAAAGATTAAGCCTCAGCATCTTGAGTATCAGTGAACTTAAATAAATGGGAATGGGTGAATTTAATTCAGGTGATTATTTCATATATTACTGTGGGAAGAATCCCTTAGAAGAATGGAGTAGCTCTCACAGTCAAAGAAAGAATTAAGAAAGCAATACTGGTGTGTAACCTCAAAAATGACAGAATTGTGTGTTCAAATGCAAGGCAAACAAGCATCGCAGTAATACCAGTCTGTGCTCCAATCACTGATGACAAAGAGACCAAAGCAAATCAGTTTTATGAAGACCTGCATGTCTTCTAAAAATAACATCAAAAAAGATGTTATATTCATCATAGGGAGATGAAATGCTAAAGTAGGAAATAAAAGGTAACAACAATAACAGACTGGTTTGTTCTCAGAATACAAAATTAAGCAGTACAAGGATCAATGGTGTTTTGTCAAGATTACTCAATGGTCATAGCAAACACTTTTTCAACAATTCAAATGCTCTGATTTCAAAATTATATTATGAGGCTTATTTTATTCCCATTTTCTCTCTCCATTTCCAATTATCCAAATGTATCCCTCTTTCTCACCCATACTTATTTTTAACATTATACCGACATATTTTATTCAAAATCATGCCTTCTGTCTGAGTAAAATATTTTAAATTTCCTAAAATGATAAGGTTCTTTGGAGTCATGTATATTCTCATCCTGTATAGGAATGGAGTTTAATTTTATTGAATCCTTTATGAATGTGCTTTCTGGTTTACCTTTCTGCACTTCTCCTGATTCTTCATTTTGAAGGTCAAAGTTTCACTTTACCTCTGTTCTTTTCATCAGGAGTGGCTGAAAGTTCTCTATTTTAATAAATATTTATTTTCCCTCCATAAGGATTATACTCAGATTCGCTGGGTAGTTTGTTCTTGTTTGGAATGTTACCTCTTTAACTGTCATATCACTCCAAGCCTCACTGTCCTTCAATATGGTAGCTACTAAAACCTGTGTGATCCTGACAATGGCTTCATAATATTTTAATAATTCCTTTCTGATTTCTTGAGATATTTTCTCTTTAGCCTGGGAACTCTGGAATATGGATCTAATATTCCTGGAAGTTTTTATTTTGGTAACTCTCAGGAGATAATGAATTCATTCTTTCAATTCCTATTACACCCTCACATTCTAATATATTATCAGTTTTTGTTATAGTTTCTTGAAGCATGGTGTTTATGTTCTTTTCTTGATGAAGGCATTCAGGTAGTATAGTATTTTTTTAAAGTTTTCTCCCCCTGCTGCTTTCCTAATAGTTTATAATTATTACTATTATTTATTATGTATTTCATATTATCTTCTTTTTTCATTTTTACTTTATTTTATTGTTTCTTGATGTCTCTTGAATTCATTAGCTTATACTTACCCAATTCTAATTTTTAAGAAATTATATTCTTCACTGAGCTTGTGTGCCTCTTCTTTTTTCACCATTTGTTCTATTCAGGTTTTCACAATATTACATTCTACACTATTTTTGTGCCTATTTTTTACCATGCTAATAATTTTTCTCTTCAAAATTTTCTCACACGACTCTCATTTATTTTCCCAATTTTTCCAATACCACTCAGGTTTCATTTTGAAAAGCATTTTTAAATCTCTCCTGGGAATTAATATTGAGCTTCTGTACGATTAGCATTTTTTTTTCATTTGAGGTTTTCTTTTTAGGTATTTTGACTTCATTGTCTTCTTCTAAGTTTGTGTTTTGATCTTCCTGGTCACCATACTCAATTTGAATGGTCAGATTTTGTTGCTGTTGTTGATTTTAATAATTGTTTCCTATCTATTTCTTGTATTTGAACTTTATGCTAAATTTGATCTCTATTCTTTGACAGAGGAGAAAGTGTATTCTCCCAAGTTTCAGGCTTTTTCAATCTTTTCCAATTTAGAGCTAGTTCTTTGGAAGTGAAGTTTTTCAGTGCTTCCAGGGTGGTGTAATGTGGGGAGAGGTGTGGTCACTACTTTTTTGATCTCTGATTCTTACCCAGGAAAAGCCCCTGATCCCTTACAGACAAAAGTAATACTTTTCCTCTGACCAATGATCCCCTTGAGATTACAGACACCTCTCTCTGCCCTGGAACTGTGACTTACAGGTGGGAAAGAACAAAGGAATTCCCAAACAGTACTCAGTCCTGTTCCCAGTATCTTCTTGGGGTCCCTTATAATAGCCTTCTCATGAGTTTCTGGATCACCTGGTCCTCTATGAACTAAGAGCCCTTCAAGCTGCTGCTGCTGATTTTGTTGCCACCTCCACAGAAACTATTGCCACCACATGCATTCTGGGCTAGTTCCCACCATCGTATCACAGACCTCTCATTTTGATCTTGGGCATGAAGAATGCCTTACCTCAATGCATTGATTTAACTCTGCCATTCCAGAAGTTTTGAAGCATTATTTTAAAATTGTTTGGAGGGTAATGTTGGGAGAGCCCTGCTGCTTCCCTCTGTCCCCTAGAAGGGATATTTTTAAGGAGATATGAATGTCAAAGAGAGATTCAGAATAAATCCTACAGTCTTCTGGAATTAGTAGAGTAGGAGAGTGACACATAAAATTCTTTTCTTAAACCAGAATCATTTTGTCAGGAGAATGAAAGGAAGAAAAGATATTTTGACAATCGTCAGTTTTTAAATTGTAAAAAATGTAGTTCACAGGGAGGAGCCAGGAGGGTGGAGTAGAAAAATTGACATATGTTAGCTCCAAATGAACAGCCCATAAATTACCTGTAAAAAGAACTCCCAATGGGTTCTGGAGCAGTGAAAGCCACGCAGTAACGGAGTGGAGGAGATTTCTATTCCAGAGAGCCCTGAAAAACTGACCCCAAAGGCTCATAATGCACCGGACCCAGAGCAGAGCCCAGCCCTGCCTTGGCTGTGCATCGCTGAGAGGAGCAGATCCGAGAAGGCTTCCGGGACAGAATCTTTGGCGGCCGCGAAATTCCCTCAACCCACAGGTGCTACAGGTCAGTGAGAGACCCTATCTGGCTGGGAGAAAGGGGAGCGGGGTGTCTGCATAACTCAGGCCCCCTCGGGAGGAAGTGGCGGGGAAGCAGCAGACAGGAGCTCCCAAACCAGGCAGGAGCTCGATCCATTTTTGAAAGTCTCCTCATAAGCCCCCTGAGGGAAATGAGCCCTGTGAGGCGGCCCTGCCCCCACCTGAGAACCTGAACTTAATTCCTCACACTGAATAGCAGCCCCGCACCCTGCTGAAAGCCCTGGGGCTGGGAAGACACATTTGAATCTCAGATCCCAAGCACTAGTGAGGCAGGGGTGGAGAGGAATCTCATAAGTCAAGTAACTGGCTGGGAAAATGCCCAGAGAAAGGAAAAAAAATCAGACCATACAAGGTTACTTTCTTGGTGAACAGATATTTCCTCCTTTCCTTTTAGATGAGGAAGAACAATGCTTACCTTCAGGTAAAGACATAGAAGTTAAGGCCTCTGTATCCCAAACATTCGCAATAGATATCCAAAGGACTCAGGCCATGGAGGAGCTTAAAAAGGGTTTAGAAAATCAAGTTACACAGGTGGAGAAAAAACTGGGAAGAGAAATGAGAGAGATGCAAGAAAAGCATGAAAAACGGGTCAATACCTTGTAAAGGAGACCGAAAAAAATGCTGAAGAAAATAACACCTCGAAAAATAGGCTCACTCAATTGGCAAAAGAGGTTTAAAAAGCCAATGAGGAGAAGAATGCTTTCAAAAGCAGAATTAGCCAAATGGAAAAAGAGGTTCAGAAGGTCACTGAAGAGAATAGTTCTCTCAAAATTAGAATGGAACAGATGGAGGCTAATGACGTCATGAGAAAGCAAGAAATCACAAAACAAAACCAAAAAAATAAAAAATGGAAGATAATGTGAAATATCTCGTTGGAAAAACAACTGATCTGGAAAATAGATCCAGGAGAGACAATTTAAAAGTTGTGGGACTACCTGAAAGCCATGACCAAAAAAGGAGGTTAGACATCATTTTTTCATGAAAATATCAAGGAAAACTGCCCTGATACTCTAGAACCAGAGGGCAAAATAAGTATTCAAGGAATCAACTGATCACTGCCTGAAAGACATCGAAAAAGAGAAACTCCTAGGAACATTGTGACCAAGTTCTAGAATTCCCAGGTCAAGGAGAAAACATTGCAAGCAGCTAGAAAGAAACAATTCCAGTATCCAGTACTGTGGAAATGCAATCAGAATAACACAAGATCTAGCAGCTTCTACATTAATGGATCAAAGGGTGTGGAATAGGATATTCCAGAAGTCAAAGGAAGTAGGACTCAAACCAAGAATCACCTACCCAGCAAAACTGAGTATAATACTTCAATGGTCTTTCAATGAAACAGAGGACTTTGAAGCATTCTTGATGAAAAGACCAGAGCTGAAAAGATAATTTGACTTTCCAACAAAAAAATGAGGAGCATGGAAAAGTAAACAGCAAAGAGAAGTCATAAGGGACTTTCCGAAGTTGAACTGTTTACATTCCTACATGGAAAGACAATATTTGTAACTCCTGAAACTTATCAGTATCTGGGTAGTTAGTGGGTTTACACACACACACACACACAAACACACACACGCATGTGCATACACACACATACACACATGTATGTACAAACAGAGACAGAGAGCACAGAGTGAAGTGAGTAGGATGGGATCATATCTTTAAAAAATTAAGGCAAACGGTGAGAAAGAAATATATTGGGAGTAGAGAGGGTGAAATGGAATGGGGCAAATTATCTCTCATAGAATAGGCAAGCAGGAACCTTTTTAGTGGAGGGAAAAAGAGGACAACTGAGAGGAAAACATGAAATTTACTCTCATCACATTTGACTAAAGGAAGGAATAAAATGCACACTTATTTTGGTATGAAAACCTATCTTACAATACAGGAAAGTGGGGGAGAAGGAGATAAGCAGGGTTGGGGGGATGATGGAATGGAGGACAATGGGAGGAGGGAGCAATTTGAACTCAACACTCTTGGGGAGGGACAGGATCAAAAGAGAGAATGGAAACAATGGGGGGGCAGGAAAGGATTGAGCGAAATAGAGTCTTATACAACATGACTATTATCGAAGTCATTTGCAAAACTACACAGATATGGTCTATATTGAATTGCCTGCCTTCTCAAAGGGAAAAAGGGAATGGGTGGGGAGGGAGGGATGGGGAGAAGTTGGAACTCAAAGTTTTAGGAACATCTGTTGAGTATTGTTCTTGCTACTAGGAAATAAGAAATACAGGTAATGGGAAATGGAAAGTTATCTGGCCCTACAGGACAAAGGAGAAGATGGGGTCAAGGGAAGGGAGGGGTGACAGAAGAGAGGGAAGATTGGTGATAGGAGCAATTAGAATGCTCAGTGTATTGGGGTGGGGATGGGATAAATGGGGAGAAAATTTGGAACCCAAAATTTTGTGAAAATGAATGTAAAAAGTTTAATAAGCAAGCCTACAATAAATAAATAAATGAATGAATGAATAAATGAATGAATGAATGAATAAGTAAGTGAAAAATGAATGAATGAATGAATAAACAAAGAAACAAATGAATGAATGAATGAATGAATGAATGAATGAAAGAGTGAAGATATGGTTATATACCACCCAAAAATATATAGTTCACTCAAAACTTTATGATCTCATTACTTCTTCATAATATGGTTTCCAATTGAACATTTTCTTTGATTTTGGTTTTGAACCTTGGGAGAATATTAATTGCATGAGATCTTTCCAGTTTGCAGCAATTTCTAAAAATAATATTTTATTGAAATTATATTTACCTTTTCTAGTGTATAATAATGACCATTACCAATCTACCAAATGGTACCTGAAAATCAAGACATCTTCCCCAAGTAAATAACTAACCTGAAAATAAGGATAATAGAATATAGTTCCTTCTAAATTTGATAGAGTGTTACTATGTTCTTCATCTGGAAAACACTTTTCTGTGTGTTACAGGCAGAAGTACAAAATAATCAGTAATCTTTATGAAATCTTTTAATAAAAATGTAAAACATAGCTTCTCCCCACAGAAGATATGTACAAAAAAAGTCCATATCCAATTACACTTATAATTTTAGAATTGGTTCAAAGTGAATACATTTTTTCTTTCTTTTTTTCTTTCTGGGAGGAAGAAACAAATGGGGAAACTTACAAATCTTACCATTCAATTCCTTTAGGGAATCATTTTACTTTAATATGGCATTGTCATTGCCAAAAAATATAAGCAATTGAAGTATTGTTGGAAACATTGTGGTCTTATCTAAACATGATTAAAATTTCTTTGATATCAAACTTTGTGGCTCGAAAGGACTTCAAAATCATTTTCTATTGTCCACAAAGCAATCCGGCAATATAGCCACGGGAGGGTGGTATTATAGTAATTTGATGGACGAAGAAAGAGAATCAGAGAAGCTAATTAATTTTGCCATACGGTAAATAAATGCCGGTAATAAGAAGGACCAGGGATCCCATTTGGATCTCCTGATTCTAAATACAGAAGTTGTTTTTTCACCAAATTGCTCACTCACTACAGTTTCACTTTTTATTGTTGTCCAGAAGTAATCTCAGATTTAAAGATAATAATGATTGATATTAATTTAGTACTTTTAAATTTACAAGGTACTTTACATATGTCACCTAATTTCACCTTAAATTTTTTTGTTATGTACTGCTATAGTAATCAATATCTCTTCTATGCAATATCCTCCTTATTCGGACCTCTATGACTTCTCCACTATGTCCCAGAAAGTTTTTAATGTGGTAACCTTAACACTGTGTTAGATTTCATCAGCTTTGGTACTTCACTTCATCTTTACTCTTCACTCCGTCTCTCTGACTGGTGGGTGGGGTCATTATCTCCATACTTCTATTTAAGAGAAGAGCTCAGGTCATACATCTCCTCATTTCTCACTTGGCTTTACTACTTTGCAGCATCTCTGATGGACTTCTCCACCATGAAACAAACTTTTCCTTCTTTCCTCTTGCCCTTTCAAATCACTACCACTTTCCACCTTCCTTTTTTTGTGCTGTCATTCCCCCATTGGATAATACCTCTTGATGAAAGTGATATTCTTTCTCGTTTCCCTATTTTTTGTTTGTTTTTGTTTTTGTATTTGTATCTCCAACATTTGGCACAAGAGGAAATCTAATCATACTTATGGATTGATTTTGTCATCTTGGTTGTCTAAAAGAATCAGTGAAATTTTGAAACATTGCTTCCCCTGTTATCCCAGATAGAAGTCATTCCAGTTCCTCAAGTTTCCCCACCCCCATCCCATCTTGGGATCCAGGAGTACTTCAAGTTTAATGGACTGAGTAGTAAGCTTAATTCAAGAGGCCTCTGGCAAGTCCATTCTTTTCTTTACAAAACATTTCACGTGTCCTGATTTCATCCAATTTCCTTTTCTCCATCTGCATAGCAACAACAACAACAACAACAAAATATATGGCTTTTGTTAAATAATTAGGAATTGTTTCCAGTTGCAGTATTCCTCTAGTCTTCTCTCTTTTTAATGCAACTTTGCAATAGAGTTCTTCAGGTTTATCTGCCTGTCCTTGTAAGGAAATAAAACTTTAGAATTCCACATACTATTCTAGTTTAAGGATTCTTAGCTGTATTGCATTCATTGTGAAATACATTAGTGTTTCAGGTAAAATAGCACCTGGTTGTAGAAAATTAATTGATTATATTGATAAAGGTGCTGTTTCCCTCATGAATTACACATGTACTTAAATTCAGTAGGTGTGAGAAATGTATATATATATATATATATATATATATATATATATATATATATATATATATTACACTATAAAATACAGAAATAAATTACTCAAGATGACTAGGAAATAGAAGGAATATAAAAGAATCCCTTAAATACCAGAATTATAATTAGGAAAACAGAGAGGCTAGACAAAGTTAATTTAAACCAAAGTAATTCAAGTTAAAATTGCAAACAAAATTGATGGTGATTTGTAAAATGAAGGAACATTAAATACTGAATGCTAAATGACTGTAAAATGGTGATTACAGATACAAGTACCACAATATAATATCAAGGAAAATGTAGTGACAAGATATTTCTTTGGCCTCAATTTCATGGAAGATAGAAGGTGTTAAGATGTTTTTATACACATACATACATAAATACATATGCTGCATTTATGTATATATTGATATATGCCACATGTATGTATTGTATATATAGATACGTTGACATACATATAAATGTATATGAAAGTATTTCCTGCCTAGATGACTTCCTGGGCTCACATTTCTGAAAGATGAAACTGAATCTAAAACTCACACGTCTTTGAATAATTTCCCATCCTAGATGGAGAATTTCATTATGACCTCATGCCAGCTAAAGCTCCCCTACTTTCATTTGAATTCTCAGCACTTATCCCAATGTCAAAAACATAATATATGCTTGATAAATGTTTATTTGCTATTGTCATGCATATATTTGTGTCTGTTTGTGTGTACACACAGATTCACACATACGTGTGTGTGTGGGTATACTTCCTTTAGCACCTTGAGCATATATTTTCAATGGCCACAACTCAAAATTCATCACCATTACCACCAAAGTAGTAATAGGAACCTAATAGATAGCTGCTTTATTGACTTGACTTTGGTGCCATGTGTCACATGATCTCATAGCAGAGAGAACTGCCCAGAATTTTTTCTACTATCCTAATTAGGTTATATGACCAATATGTATATGGGAATATAACCCATATACAGAGTAGAAGATTAAAACAATGGTAGTAACTTCAGTGGAAAGAGGGAAGTTTAGAAGAAGGGTAAAAAGGGATAGATTTGTAGTTTTTGGTGGTAACATTGGTAATAATGATGTTGCTTTTTCTTTCATTTTGAGGAAGAGAAAATAATGAGTTCTCTTTTTGATATGTGAAAATTTTAATATATTGAGGACTTTCAGTGCCTAGAAAGATATCAAAACATTCACATCTCTGGATCCTTTAGGTTTAAGCAACTTTAGTTCAAATGCCATCACTGATACTTCATTATGTGACCATGAGCAGTACTCATATTTCCTCAGCTTTATTTTCTTCCTGTGTAAAATCAAAATCATAGTGTTGGATTGGTTAGACTCTGAAGTGAAGGCCCTCCATCTCTAAATCTATGATCCTATGATTTTGTAACCTCATTTCTCCCATTGTTTTAATTCAGTCTCAGTCTAAACAAAAAGAAATACGGTAAGCAAATAGAAAAATTAGTCACTATACCAAATATGTGACGAAAACTGTCAATAATGAATGATAAATACATAAGAACCCAAAGAGATATAGATTCAGTTCTACTCTGCTCTTTCCTACTTCTGCAATATAAAGAACTGGGAGAAATGCAAATAAGTAAATGCCAATAATCTTGCTTTTTTAAAAAGCATAGTGAAAAATCCTAGAGAAAACTGAAAGGGGTATCTACACAAAAGAATAAATTATTTGGAGTTTTAAAGATAATTTTGCAAGCATACACATAAAGTGTAATTAAATCATAGTCAAATGCCAATTATTTATTTTTTAAAAAATAAATCCAGTGAGTAAAGGAAGATATGAAATTACAATATTTTAATTGCAATCTTTGGCATCAGAATTAAAATAATGTGCTTGAGAAATTAAAATGAAATAATGAGTATTTCATCTTACATAAAAAAAAATTAGATTGTCAGTTTAAATTAATTGAAGCCAAGTCAACATAAAACTAGATCATGTATTCAAAGTCAATATAAGCTTATATTTTTTGACATGAGTATCTACACATTTGTTTATCAAAAAGGAAAGACAATCTTCTCAGTGAGTCAGAAAAAACGTAAATGTGAGGATGTGTAAAAAACACTCTACCATAGTTCATTAAGTGGGAGTTTGGAGAGGACTCTTCAAACTACAAAGTTTTATCATTCCGTGATTTGCTGTTATAAAATTGTTTTTCATGCTGTACATAAATTATCTTAAATAATAATGACATATAATTATTACAAAAAATAAAAAAAAAACACTCAGTAAAAATAATACCTAAAGTTATATTTTAGGGAGATACTAAATTGGCAGAGAGAAACTATTTTCAGTTAACATCAACAGATAAGCTGTCTTTTTTCTTTAAAGCATAATTTTTAATCCAAATGATGAAAAGTTTTATTGTAGTAATAGAATCAACTTTTTCCAAAAATATTTTTAATCTTCATTAAGACATTACCTAACAATTAAAGACATTTGATAAAGGAACAGGTTGCCTTTGGATTTAGTCAAATGTCTTATATCAAAGAATAAATGGCCACTTGTAGGAATGTAATGCTGGGACATTTTGTTTAAGTTGCATTAAATAATATCTGTGATGTGCTCCAAATATGAACTACTGTGTGATTTTTAGATTCTGTTTACATTTCCTCAGAAAGCGAAAACTATTTTTCCTTCAAAAAGAGCATGTGATATTCTTAGATATGAATTTTACATTAATGTACCCTTTCCATGTGTTTTACAAATTCTGAAATTTTTTACAACATCTATATGGATTATAAAATGGCTAATTGTGAGCTTGACTGATAGAGTTTTTATGATACTAAAAATAGTATGTGATCACAATGTAAAAATTATATTAAATTTATACTTTAATAGCCCATTACTGTTTTATATTTTAACATACTGATGATTTCATCTCTCTGGCTGCTTTTTATTCCAGTAAATTAGATCATCAGTTCTTTTACATGTTAATGTTTTGATATGAATAATAGTAATAATAATAAACAAAAGCAGAAACCTCACCCAAAAACACACCTTGTGATTGTGACTTTAAGGCTGAATTACATGTTTCTGTGCAAGTGCACATTGTTTTACTAAAAGTGATAATTTTTGTTAGCATATAAACAGGTTGATTGATTAATCTAAAATAAATTGGAATTTTCTTTTTATTTGAATTGAAGTCAAAAATATGGGGAAAAATTAGAAAGAAAGGAGATATGCAAAGAAAATGCCAATGAACCATTTCTAAAGATGTAACGAGATTGGTGGATAAAGCATGTGATTTGGAAATAGAAGACCTGGTTTCAAATTCCACCTCTGACACTTTGTAAACTCTGAAAATTCATTTAATTTCTCAGAGTTTAAGCATGTTTGTCTATAAAAAAGACATTTAGCCTAGATACCTTCGAATATCCCTTTTAATTCTAAATATGTAATCATATACTTTGATTTAGCCACCAAATCCTGATTTAGATAATTTATATCTGCAAAAACCTCAGGAGGTGACTATCAACTTCAGTTTCCTCTTTTCAACTTGAGGCTAAAAATTGAATTTGTATTACAAGGAGGTTCTGAGAATAAATTAAAATAATATCTGTAATGCACTTTGAAAAACCTAAAGTTGTACTTGTGCCATATTATCTACAAAAAAGATAGTTTGATGATCCCTAGGATATCTTCCTTTTCTGAGATTTTGTGACTGAACTATTTCATTAGAATCTAACAGTTAAAAAAAATGAACATTGTTCTTATTATGAAAATAAAGAACAACTAATTATAGGAATAGCTGAATATAAAATACTAGTTGTATAATGCTTTCAGGTACCTAGTTCAGTTTAGACATAATATTTCCCTTTAGTATCACAAAAGGTAGTGTAAATGTACTTATCCCCATTTTCTGTGGAAATTGTCAAAACTGACATTCAGAAGGATCCTTGACCCCTCCCCCCTCAAGTATGGCTTGTGAGTAGCAGAGCAAGGATTCAGATTTAGGTTTCATCATTTCAAATATAGAAATCCCTTCCACTATAAGTTTTTTTTTTTCTTGAAGAATATGTGTATGTGGGGGTGGAGCCAAGGTGGTATAGTAGAAAGATGCACCTTCTCTAGCCCTCAACCATTGCCCCTAAAATACCTGTAAAAAATAACCCTAAACAAATTCTAGAGCAGTAGCAACCAGAAAAGGACAGAGTGAGAGAGATTTCCAGCCCAAGAGAGCCTGGAAGGCAGACAGGAATAGCACCGGTCTTGGAGTGGAGTGAAACACTTGGAACACAGTCCAGCCTTGGCCATACAGCACAAACAGGCTTCCAAGGCATCCCTGGCAGCAGCTGCAGTTCCCAGATTTCTCAACCCACAAACACCAAAGGTAGCTTCAAAGGTCAGTGATAAAGCGTTTTCATGTAAGGGAGAAAAAAATTTGGTCTAGCCCCTGCTGCCCCAGGGTGGCAGCCATAGCTGCCACACAGCATCCACTTTAGGAGCCCTTGGACTAAAAGCCCCTGAGGGAATCACAAGACTGATCTGGATCTCAGCCATGAGTGGATGTCCTGGGGGGAGAAGGAGCATGCTGGAGTGGTGGAGCTGGAGGAAGTTGTGCAGAGGGAAAGCCACTCACAGATTCTGGGCAGAAAAGCTGTATCACACCAGGCTCAGAGTAGAGGGCATCCCAGCCTTGGTCAGACAGTGCAAGCAGGTCTCAGGGACCAAATTTCTTAAAGAAGCTGCATTTTCAAGATTGCTCAACTCACAAACACCAAAAACAACCTCAAAGATCCAGGGCAGAAAAACTTGTGGTAGCTCCCAGACCAGAGTGTAAGCCAAGAGAGGAATAAACACCTCTCCTTTGACAGAGTCACATTGGAGGAACTGAGAACTTTCAGGTCCCCAGAGTATACTCTCTTTTTAACAAAGGACTCAAAAGTCAAGAATCTGGCTGAGAAAATGGCCAAAAAAGGAAAAAAAATAAGACTAGAGAAGGCTACATTTTTGGTGAACAGGCATTTTCTTCCATCCTTTCAGGTGAGGAAGAGCAATGCTTACCATCAGAAGAGGATTTAGAAGTCAAGGAGTCTGCATCCAAGGCTTCCAAATTCAATATGCAGTGGTGTCAGGCAATGGAAGAGCTCAAATAGGACTTTGAAAATCAAGTAAGAGAAGTGGAGGAAGAATTGAGAAGAGAAATGAGAGCCATGAAAGAAAATCATGAAAAGTGAATGAGCAGCTTGAGACTCAAAAATTGCTGAAGAAAATACCACCTTTAAAAATAATGTAACTCAATTGGAAAAAGAGATCCAAAAAGCAAATCAGGAGGAGAATGCTTTAAATAGCAGAATTAGCTGAATGGAAGAGGAGGTTGAAAATCTTACTGAAGAAAATAGTTCTTTAAAAATTAGAATGGAGCCTATAGAAGCCAATGATTTTATGAGAAACCACTACAAAACAAAACCAAAAGAATGAAAAAATAGAAGACAATTTCACAAATGTGAAATATAAGAAAGGAGGATATCTATAAAAATAAAATTAAGGGATGAGAGAGAAATATATTGGGAGGAGAAAGGGAGAAATGGCATGGGGCAAATTACCTGTTATGAAAGATACAAGAAAAAGCTTTTCCTATGGAAGTGAAAAGGGGGAAGGTAAGGGGGGGGGGGAAGTGGTGCTTACTTTCATCACATTTGACTTAAGGAGGGAATAACATACTCACTCAATCTAGTATGAAAATCTATCTGACACTACAGAAAAGTAGGGGAGAAGGGGATCAGTGGAGTAGGGGGATGATAGAAGGGAGGGTAAATGGCAGGAGGGAGTAATGACATGTGAACAATTTTGGGGAAGGATAAGGTGAAAAGAGAGAATAGAATAAAGGGGGGGCAAGATAAGGTGGAGTGAAATATAGTTGTCTCATACAACATGATTATTAAAGAAGTCCTTTTCAAAACTACATATGTATGGCCTATATTGAATTACTTGCCTTCTCAGTGGGGATGGGTGGGAACAGAGAAGGGGACAGAAGTTGGAACTCGAAGTTTTAGGAACAAATGTTAAGAATCGCTTTTGCGTGCAACTGGGAAATAAGAAATACAGGTAATGGGGTATAGAAATCTATCTTGCCCTACAAGAAAAGAGAGAAGATGGGGATAAGGGAAGGGTGGGGTACGATAGAAGGGAGGGCAGATTGGGGGAAGGGGTAATCAGACTGCACAGTGTTTTGGGGTGGGGGGAAGGGAGAGATGGGGTGAAAATTTGGAAATCAAAATTTTGGAAATTTTGAAAATTCATGGAAATGAATGTTGAAAACTAAAAATAAATAAACATTAAAAAAATTCTAAGCTATCAACAGTCCTATGAAAGAATGCTCTCAATCACTAACAGTTATTGAAACATAAATTAAAGTAACTTTCAAGTTCATCTTCAGACTTATTGAACTGTCAAAGATAACAGAAAAAGAATGTGGAGGAAGGGGTTTGGGGAAATAGATAAGTATGTATACTGTTGGTAGGGAGCTATGATGGATTTGCAAGTATTTCTAGAAACTTCCCAAGCAGTGCAAACCTTGACCTACCTATACCATTACTATGCCTATGCCCCAAAGAAATTAAAGAAAAAACAAAAGGATCTCTATATACAAAAATATTTGCAGCAACTTTTTTATGCTCTTCTGACATAATGAAGAATAACTAAATAAATATTATGAAGGTAACATGTGTGTATTTATTTATTTGTGTATTTATTTATAAAATGGATAACAGATATAAGATTTTCAGGTCCAATCAGAAGAAACAATTGGTTCGATCTATACAGACCTATTTAACAGAATTAGAAGCAAAAGTTTTATTTATGTAACTATATTAGGACAAAGACAAAGTGTTACCAGTTCTCAGAATTCTAGCCTTGAGCTTATAGGGGAAGATTTTACTATAAGAACTATTAAGAACCACAGTCCATTTTGAAATACAAAAATAAACATGAAATGTATGGCAAATTAGAACAAAAAATTAAGAGGCAATTTAGGGGTTTTGTGAAACATGGTAAGGTTTCTGTTAGATGAAACAGAACAGAACATGTGGCATTTGTATATAGAATAATTCCATGAGGATATGTCTTATTACAATTTTTAGTCTACCTCAAACTCAAGTATCATGTTCTGGATAATATATGTGCTTAAAATACGTATTTGAAACTTAAACTGAATTGAATTGACTTTTTTCTTTCCAAGTATTCTTTCAAGTTAAAAATTATTTGACTGACTTTTAAAAATAATACTTATTTAAAATTACAGACTATGTGGAATAAATGGTCTTATTTAAGACAATTTAGGTATATCTGAAAGGACAATGTGAATTGTTGAAATGTTTACCACTGTTACACTAAAAATTGTATTGTGAAGCTAAATACTAAGACAATCAAGTAGAGATGGGATTAATTCAAACTGAACAAGATATCTGAGCACCTAAATAATTGTCATAGTTCTTGTCATTTTCATTGTAAATTGCAATCATTATTTTCAATGCATATATTTAGCACTTCATTTCAATTGTTTTTCAATTTTTTACCAGATAAAGCTTTAAATAATTATGATATTTCATACTGAGCTACATTGTGCTCAAAGATGTCTTCTATGTCTCCAATTGAATTTATGCAGGCTGCAGTAATGACATTCATTCATAAATAGAATACTTGATTAGTCAATTTATACATTAATTTAATAAAGTGAGAGATTTTCTGAAACTCCAGCACTGGAAAAACTAACATTATATCACTTACCAAAAATTTTGTTTGTATGTAACATTACTTTTAAAGACAAGTTAAAGGGGATCCTGTTCTAGAAATTTGTTAAACAAGTCCCCATATAGATTTAAATGGAAGGATGATGACTAAATAACTACTAAATGAAAACAGAAATTATATGTCCTATCTGGTTCTGTATGTAAGCAAAAGAATAAGCAACATTATCTATTTATTCAATAAAGTGCCATTTAATACTTATTAGAAATATTAACCCATGCTAAATTACTGAAATACATCCAATTCCTGTTTTTAAAGAGCTATAGAATACAGTATGCAATGTAAGAGCATATATACTTTTAACATTGTCTAGACAAGCTTTTTATGATATAGTCCCAAAATGAAAGGTACAGAAAACAGATACTGTGCTTAGAGAAATTAAAGAACCATGTGAATTAAAGAAGTCAAGGAAATATGTGTAGAATCTAGACTGGTAAAAAAAAAGTTCATGGAGGATTCAATATTTACATTTGCTTGTAATTATTAATATTGATGGCGATGATTATGATGACGATGGAGATGTATGCAAAGAGAGGAACATGAAGTGGCAAAGTGGTATGATAAACAATAAAAAATATGAAGGTGATAAGGAACAAGTTTTTTGAGTAAACTCAATAGCAAAGAAAGTTGGGGAGGTACAAGCTGTTCAATCATGAAGAGTAAAGCATTCATTTTGTAGAGCATGTGTGAGTATGGAGGGGGTTATTATTGGAAAAGTGGGCTTAGGTATGCTTAAAACATACCTGGATTCTCAATTGAAGGAGTTTGGACTTTTGTTTTATAAGTAATAGAGTCACTGCAGGATTTGGAGGCATGAATGAGATGATGAAATATACCTTCCTAATGTAGCAGATTATGTGTGCAACTGAGTTGAACTCCTCTGGCCTGTTTTAGTCACATATATGTAAGCAACAAAGGCATGTGGTGTCTCATTTTAGGAAAATAGGATTAAGTGACTTGTCCAAGGTCATGTAGCTGGTTGATATTTGAGGACATATTGAAATTCAAGTACTTGATACTTCAGGGCCAACACTGTATTCACTGGTCCACCCAGGTGCCCGGTGATAGTAAGACTTTTCCCAATAAATTTAAACATTTTTGATTGTTAAATTCATTCATACAGGCAGTCATCATTTGTTGAGTACCTATCATGTGCTAGACACTGTGCTATGTACTAGAGACCAAACTGGATGATGCATAAAATACAGGAAGTATATCGTTCCATAGTTTTTAGGGAATAAAATGTTACTAACGCAAGTTGCATCTTGTCTCTGATTTAGTAGGTAAATTCTAGGAACTTCTTTAGCTGATGTCACTTGCCTAAAGTTACATAAAGGTTACTTGACAGAGGCAGGATTAAAACTCTGGTTTTCCTGAGAGTAAATCTATTACTCTAGTCACTAAGCAAACCTGTCACATGAATTTTAGCTAGTATTATATCCCTCTAACCGTGTGATTGAAATATTATGTTGTTCTCTTCTGCACTATGTAGAAAAAATGATTAGCAGCACCGAAACAACTTTTTGGATTGAATGCTACAGGACAAAGCTTCTCAGAAAAATTACTTAACCACATATATTCTAAGGCCACCAAAGACAATCAAATTCTACATCTAGTATAATGAACAAAATGTCATTTTTTTGGTGGATGTCTGATAAGCTTATCTTCATCCATGTAAACCTGTATTTTAATTTTGTATAATGCTATTTTATGACAATGTGATTTCATATTATTCAATTTTGAGCTAATAAAACAGAATTTAATCAATTTTGTTGCAATTATTCATAAGAATCTTTGAAATATTTATTAGGAAAGTGACAGAAAATGATTTTCTCTTTCTTCTTTTCACGAAGTAAACATGTATTTTCTTCCAACTGTTCCCTCTCCTGAGATAGCTGTCTTGGACAATTGCCAGCACTAACTTAAAATAAATTTGAAATGAAAAGCTAATTTGAGTTTTAAAGAACCTTCTAAATTTGAGGCATGTCTGTATTAAGATTCACTTGTTAATATTATTTTTATGTATTTGAGTACAATTTATGACTTTACCTGTCATATAAATGACTCACAATTAAGATTATTCTCAAAAAATACTGAAAAGCATCCAGCTATGTGCAGAGAAGTTTTCATATTCTCCATAATTTTATGATGCTTCTGGCACATTAACTGGGCTAATGCTCTAACAACTTAAACATTTTTAAAAGCGAGAACAAATGGATTCATTCCAAGTCATTTCAATGCAGCAAACAATTATTAGGACAACTGTATAAAGACGGGGATTTTAGGACCTTGAATATCCCAGTTCCCAAACAATCATCTTAGTAAAGATCTAAAAGTACTCCAGAAGGAAAAATAGAAAAGAAAACCAGAGTGAAATTAGCATGAATTTCTCCATTCATTTCAATACCACACATAGAGACTCCCACAATCTCGTAGATGATCTGAGCATAGCCAGTTCACATTAGAGGGAAAGCAAAGAGGGAACCATGAAAGCAATTTGCACAAAGAAAGGGAGACAGGACCAGACAAGCAAGCCAGATATGGGAGACAGAATGGAATTCAAGCAGATCTCAGGAAATTCTACAAGGGTGAAAACAGGAGATAAGGCCAGACAAGCACCCAGACAGCATAGGACCCAAGGGATAGTAGAAGAAAGGGATGATCCAATACTCAGGCATTGAAGTTCTCAGGTTTAAAAAGTACAGTACCTAGGCAAGTCCATAACCAAACCATAGAGAGTGTCCACTAGGGGCAAGGACAAAGGCAGCTCCTAAGTTTTGCAAACAATAAAAACAGCAAAATCTGGTTGAGGACTAAAGTCTAAGTTCATAAGTGTTTAAGAAAAATATAGAAAAAAAGTGAAAGCCTTAATCTGAGTCTAACCATCCTGGACATGAGCCAAAAGCCAGAAATTCCTGAGGAAGGTAGGGCCTGATATTAGCCATAATAACATAGCAAAACAGGATCTATCTATACTTGATAAGATTAAGAAAGGAAGGAAAGTCTAATCTAGATTCCCCCCAAAAAAATATTTTGGAAACTAGGACTATAAATTTTATTAAAGAGAGTAAAATTACACACAAAATGAAAAAAAAACATGATGGTCTTAGAGAAGCATAAGAATTTCACAGAAAAAAGTATAACACAACAATAAGATCAGGGATAGCATCAGAAAAAAATACTGTTCTGCACATGAGGACTTTAGGAGCACTTGGGAAAATGAGAAAAGAAGTATAAAATTTAATCAAGAGAGGAAAAATGGAAAGTAAAGTAACACCTTATATAGAAGTTGGTAAAACTTACTCAAAATAAAATTGACCGAAGAAAATAAAAGCATTGCATGAGAAAAAGGAAGTAAAACAAAATAAAAGAATGAATAAAGCAGAAGATAATACAAAGTTATACTATCAAAAGCAAATGACTTGGAAAAGAGATTGAAGAGAGATAAACCAAGAATAATCATATATACTTAAAATCATGAACAAAACAAAAGCATGGATATCATATTCCTAGAAATAATTTTTAATTAATTAATTTTATTTATTTTCAGTGTTCTATAATAACTACTAAATAACTTAGATTATTATTTTTCCCTCCCACCCTCCTACTTTCCTCCTCCATCCCCAAGACAGCATACAATTTTGTATAGGTTCTTCACATACATTCCTATTAAATACATTTTCAATACAGTCATGCTGTGTTGAAGAATTAAAATGAGATTGGGAGAAATCATCTAACAAATCAAAATGCAACACACACACACACACAAATGATCTGATACATGCTGTGATTGAGTTGCATAGTTCTTTCTCTGGATGTGAAAGACATTTTGCCTTAGAAGACCACTTGGAATTTTTTTAAGTCCTTGCATTGCAATTAAGTTCCAAGTCTACCAGAAAAAAAAAAAAAAAAAACAAAAAACAAAAAACAAAACCTCTCACACACAGTGCTCGTTGCTGTGCAGAAAGTCCTCCTGCTTTTGCTCCTTTCGCTCAGTATCAGATCATATAAGTCTTGCCAGGCCCCTCTGAAGTCTTCTTGTTCAGCATTTCTTATAGCACAATAGCATTCCATTACATTCATATACCATAATTTCTTCAATCATTCCCCAATTAATGGGCATCCCCTTGATTTCCAGTTTTTGGCCACCACAAAGAGTGCTGCTATAAATATTTTTTGTACGTGTGGGCCCCTATCCCATTTTTATGATCTCTTTGGGAGAAATATTTTTTTAATATTGATATAAATTAAAGAAAAGAGGGAAATAGTAAGAATAATTTATTTCCTAAAATAAACTACTAAATAAAATAATGTTGCCATTTTTCAGAAATATACTCAAAATCCAGAGCTTCCCATCAATAAAAATATACTGCAGACAATTATAAAGATTTCAATAATCAATGGACCAAAGCTAGGCTCATATAAAAATTGGACCTTGTCACCACAATTTATTGAAATGATTGGAACACAAAATTCCCAAAAGGAAAAGTGAAAAAGTTGCACCCAAGGCAATCAGTTTTGCAAAAGTTGAATAGCATTCTAAATGAGAGCATTTAGAATGGTAAACGAAATTGAAGATTTCTCACAAGTAGTGATGAAAATGTCGGAAGTGAATATAAACTTTCCAACTCCCACATTAAAAAAGAAGAATCAAGAAAAGCATAGACATATCCATATATTTGATCAATAAGAAAGATACATAAAAATGAAAGTTTTTATATTCAAAGGAAACAAGTATCTCTAAACTTCATTGTCTTCAGATCTCATGGGAAAAGGAATATGGTGGTTAGAGATGATTATTTCTTTTGCACGTTAATAACCAATTATTGAATTAGGACTGAAGGATTTTCAACTTCCTCATTCAGAAGTCAGACATTGAGGGGCATCTTGAATAAGTCTTACCCAGTCAAGAAGGATAAGATCTAATTAATTAGAGTAAAGAAATTTTAATTTTAAGTTGGCTGATGGATTTCTACTCAATGTGTTTTGCTCAGACATACATGGAAAAATGCGCAGTCTCTCTTTTATCATTGAATGCTATGAATATTCTGTTTGACCCAAGCTAGTTTATCAAAGCCATGTAATCAAGACTTTTTCGAATATGACCACCTCTCATTAGTTGTTAGCCAATCAGGACTGACCATCCTCAAGAATATCCACTCTTCCAAGGTCATTGAGTAGACTCTGTAAGATGTCTTTGGTCTAAGAGAGGCAGTCAGTACCTATGTTTGTTGAACTTTTTCAATGTCACAAACGTAATATTCTTCTTTGCTAATGGTATTAGAAGAATAAAAAATATGGAATGAAATAGGAATGTAATGAAAAATAAAATTGGAGGAAAAGGAAACAACATCATAGCTAACGTAATAGCGATGCATGACATGAAGAGTATAAAAATAGGCGGAGAGCTCTCTCTCTCTCTCTCTCTCTCTCTCTCTCTCTCTCTGTCTCTGTCTCTCTGTTTGTCTCTGTCTCTCTTTCTCTCTCTGTCTCTCTCTGTCTCTCTGTCTCTCTGTCTCTCTCTCTGTCTCTCTCTGTCTCTCTCTGTCTCTGTCTCTCTCTCTCTCTCTCTCTCTCTCTGTTACTCCACAAGCAATTGTATTATATACTAGTTTACTTAATTCCCTCCAATATTTGTCATTTCTAATAGAAGGTAAGTGTTACCTCAGAATTGTTTTAATTTGTTTTTCTCTAATTAATGATAATTTAGAACATTTTCATGTGACTCTTGATTGCTTTGCTTTCTTCTTCTGGGAACTGGCACTTCATATCCTTTGACAATTAATTAAAGTGAAATGGTTCAATTTCATTTGTTTAATTTTGTATAAATTTGAATTGATTCTCAATGTATTTGAGAAAAGAGCTCTTTATAACAAGAAAATGTGCTTTAAAAGTTTTTGATACTACTCTATGATCCATAGTAATATTCAGCAAAATTTAATTTCATGATTATCTCTCTTAATTAGGTCTATTTTTACTTTTGCTTTATCTGAAAACATGAATGCCACTCCAAAACCTTTTGCTTCAACTAAAGTATGTTAGATTTGGCTGCAGCAAAACATTTTCCTTTGTTTTTTTTAAAGCATTTTAAATTTTTCCCATATTACGTGTAAACGTATTTGATTTTAAATTTGATTTTAAAATTTCATTTGATTTTAAAATTTCAAATTCTCTTCCTCCCTTCTCATACCACTCAATGAGAAGAAATCAATTTAATATAGATTATATATGTTTAGACATAAAAACATTTTTCATTAATCATTTTCTAACATAAAACAAAGCAAAACAAGCATAGACTCCCAAAGAATTCACAAGAAAAAGAAAAGTTTTTTTTTAAGCTCTAAATCACTAGTCACTAGAAAGATGCAAATTCAAATAACTCTGAGGTACCACATCACACCTATCAGATTGACTAATATGACAAAACAGAAAGATGATAAATGTTGGAGAAGATGTGGAAGAACACATCTATTTGTGTTCACACAAATTCATTGTTGGTGGAGCTCTGAGTTGATCCAACCATTCTAGAGAGCAATTTGGAACTATGCCCAAAGGGCTACAAAAATATGCATACCCTTTGACCTAGTAATATTGTTTCTAGAAATGTGTCCCAAAGACATCATAAAAATGGAATAGAGTCCCTCATGTACAAAAATATTTTTTGTACCTCTCTTTGTGATGGCCAAGAACTGGAAATCGAGGGGATGCTCATCAATTGGGGAATGACTGAACCAGTTGTGGCATATGAATATAATGAAACATTATTTTGCTATAAGAAATGGTGAACAGAAAGACTTCAGAGACAGGTGCAAGGACTTATATGACCTGATGCTGAGTGAAAGGAGCAGGACCAGGAGAACTTTGTATACAGCAACAACCACAGGGCACGAGGAATTTTTCTGCTAGTCTTAGCCCTTCATAGCAATGACATGATCTAAAAAATTCCCAATGGACTTTTGAAGCAAAATGCCTTCCACATACAGAGAAAGAACTATGGAATCAGATCACAGAATGAACCAGACTATTTTTTCTTGTGTTTTGTTTTTCATGGTTCATCCCATTCATTTTAATTCTTCTATGAAACATGACTAAGGTGAAAATGTATTTTATAAGAATGTATGTGTAGAACATACATAAGATTGCATGTCATCTTGGGGAGGGAGGGGGGATAGAGGGGGAAGAAGGAAAGAGGGAGAGTGAGAAAATCTAAGATATATGGAAATGATTGTAGAAAACTGAAAACAAACAAATTAATTTAAAAAAAACAAAAATAAAGATTTTTTTTGAAGTTATGCTTTGATCTTTATTGAGACCCCATCCCTTCTTTCTCTGTGGATGGATATAGTTTTTCATCATAATTCCTTTAGAATTGTCTTACATCATTGTATTCTTGAGAAGAGTTAAGTCATTCACAGTTGATCATCTTACAATATTGCTGCTATCATGTACAAAGTCTTTCTAACCCTACTCATTTCACTTTGAGTAAGTTCATCTAAGTCTTTTGAGGTTTTTCTGAAAGATTATGCCTCGTCATTTGTTGTAGCACAATACTCTTACATCAGAATCATGCACAATGTATTCAACCATTACCCAGTTGATGGACATCCCCTCATTTTCCAATTCTTTACCACCAGAAAAGGGCAACTATAAATAATTTCCCTCCTTTCTTCCCTTTTTGGATACAGTAATGTTTTTGCTAGGCCAAATGATATGCATGATTTTATACTCCTTTGGGCATAGTTAAAAATTGTCTACAGAATGGTTGAATGAGTTGACAACTGCACCAGTAGTGCATTAGTGTCTCAATTTTCCATGTATCCTCCAACATTTTCCATTTTCTTTTTATGTTCTATTGATCTATTATGTGTAAGGAAGTACCTTAGAATTATTTTACTTTGCATTTCTTCAATAAATAATAATTTTAAAAAATATGGCTACAGATCGATTCGATTACTTCATCTGAATACTAACTGTTCTTATCTTTTCAACATTTAACATTTGGGGAATGACTGATTTTTGTAAATGTCACTCAGTTATCTGTATATTTGAGAAGACAGGTCTTTATCAGAGAAACTGGCTTCAAAAAATTTTAATACTTACAATTACTAAATATGTCACCCTCCATTTTCTTTCCTCTCCCATTTATTCTGTTATCTCTTTTCACCCCTTTTCTTCCCAAAAGTGTTTTCTTCTGACTAACACCACTCTCAATCAGTCTTCTCCTTTATTTTCATTGTCACTTTCTCTTAGCACCTTTTTCTGCTACTTTACTGAAAGGTAAGATAAATTTCTGTACCCCATTGAATGCGTACATTATTGTCTCTTAGAACCAATGACAATCAGAGTAAGGTTCAAGTGTTTCCCACCATTCCCTCAATTTTCCCCTCTGCAGTAAAAACTCTTTCTTGCCTATTGTATATAAGATAATTTATCATATTTCCATCTCCTTTTCTCTTTCTCCCAATGCATTCCTCATTATCATTCCTTAATTGCAGGTTGTAGATATCATTCTATCATATTCCACTAACATCTGTGCCTTCTGTCTGTATATACTCCTCATAACTGTCCTAATAATGAGAAAATTCTCATGAGTTACAAACATCATCTTCCAATGTTAGAATACAATATTGTGATCTTATTATATGCCATGCCATTTCCCTTTCCTGTTTACCTTTTTCAATACTTCACAAATCTTGTATTTGAAACTCAGTTTTCTATTGTACTCTGATCTTTCCTTCAAGAATGCTTGAAAGACCTCTATTTCATTGAATATCCAATTTTCTCCTGAAGAATTATGCTTAGTTTTTCTTGGATTGGTAATCCTAGATCTATTGTTCTCCAGAGTGTCATATTCCGAGCCCTCTTCTAATTTAATGTGGAAGATACTAAATCTTGTGTTATCCTGATTTTGGCTCCATGAGACTTGACTTGTTTCTTTCTGGATGTTTGCAATATTTTCTCTTCAACCTGGGATCTCTGGAAGTTGGATATAATCTTCCTGGGTGCCTTCATTTTGAGATGTTTTTCAGGAGGTGATTGGTGGATTCTTTCTGGTTCTAGAATATCTGGATCTTGATAATTTCTTGAAACATGTCTAGGATTTTTTTTATCATGGTTTTTAGGTAGTCTAATAATATCAAAATTCACTCTCCTGGAACTATTTTCCAGCTCAATTGCTTTTCCAGTGAAATATTTCCTATTATCTTCTATTTTTTCATTCTTTTGATTTTGGTTTTTTCTTGGTGTCTCATAAAATCACTAGGTCCCACTTGCTCAATTTTTATTTTTAAGGAATCATTTTTAACAGCAAGTTTTTATGTCTCCTTTTTCATATTGTCAATTCTGCTTGTAAAGGAATTTCTTTTTTCTTCAGTGAATGTTTGTGCCTCTCTTACATTTGACCTATTCTGCTTTATAAGCTGTTATTATGTTCAGTATTTTGTGCCTCCTTTACCAAGTTGTTATATTTTTTCCATTATTTTATTTTATTGCTCTCTTCCCTCTACCTCTCTTACTTGATTTTTAAAATCCTTTTTGTGCTCTTCCATGCCCTAACATTAATTCATTTTTTTTCTTTGAGGCTTTAAATGTAGGAGTTTTTACTTTGCTATCTTCTAAGTGTGTGTTTTGATCTTCCAAGTCACCATAGTAACTTTCCATTTTTTCCCATTTAAATTTCCTTCATTTAGTATACAAATATTCACAAATATTGAGGCAGATGTAGCTCAGGGGTTAGAGTCAGCAGGTAGACATACTTGCTACTTTCTCTACCGTTCTGTTCCCTTTTACAGTTTACAAGTAGTTATAAAAAGATCCTTCAATTGAACAGCTCTAATTGTCTCTTGCCTCTTCTAAATAACCTCACTCGTTTCTTAAAAATCTTTTAGCAGTATAAAGAGATAAGATCTTTTGAAAAGTTGCTTGGAGGGGCATAGTATGTCAGAGTTTCCACAGCCTGGTTCCAATGATGAGGGAAGAGGAATTGCAAAGAGCTGATATTATATGTATTAGGAAAGGAGGCACTCATTGCTTAGCATCACCAAGGTGAGATCTGTTCTCATCCCAGCTCTTGAATCTTCTCCCTCAACCAGTTCTTTTTCCCTCAAGGCCTCCTTTTGCAGATGTCTCAGCTTCTAGACCTGTTTCTTGTCTCAGACAGTTTTGCTTTGGGCCCGGCATGGAACTGAGACCACAGTTTTATCATGTTCCCTCTAGACTTCATTAAGTCTTCTCCCATCTCTAAAAGCTATTTCTGAAGCATCTATTCCACTTCATCCACTTTTCCTATAATTCTCTCCCAAAGTTGTCTTTCCATTGGGTTGCTTATTGGTAAAGGTGTGCAGTCTCTTCTGTGCTTTCCTTCTGGCTCAATCAAATTTTCCTTCATTTGAATCCCAACATAACCCAAGGATTCCTGGGTCTTTTGTTACTCCTACTCCAAAAGTCACCATAGTAACTTTTTCTACTCACATTTGTTTTTCTCTTTCCTCATTTCTCCAGCTTATTTCTTGACTTTTGCTCTTTTCCATAATGGGACTCAGCTTCCAGGATCAATGGATCATTAGCATAATCTTAAAAAGATTTGTAAATTTATTTTCAGAGATGCTTATGGGGGTCTAAAAGATTACATTTCTTCTAAGGTGGTAAGATGCAAACAGAAATATGTTTACTAACCTCCTGACTTGTTCTCACATCTGCAAGCAACCATCAGCACTCTTTTCTTTCCTTGAACTCTGATGAGGGTCCAATTCCCTTTGGACCCCCAGGCCTGGTAGGCTCCTCCTCACCATGGGACTGACACCCAAGACTGTGACCAGTATGAATATGATCAAAGCAACAGATCTTTTTTTCCCCAGTACCAGCAAAGAGACCTCTGTAATTTCCTTCTGACCACTTGTTTGACTGTTTTACTCTCTGGGAGCTGAGACCTCTGAAAGCATCCATGGTTACTCCTTATTTACTTAATCCGAAGGCCTACTAATGGTTTGCTGGGACCCTATCTGTGCTGGAGTGGCCTGGACATGAGTGTGGTCCACTCTCATCCAGTGGTGACAGACCTTTCCTGCAAACCTGCCAAGTTGTCTTGTGCTAGACAAAACATGCCTTACTTTGCTCTGCTTTTGTGTACTGCTCATCCAGAATTTATCCTGAGGCATTATTTAAATTTGGTGGTTGTGGGAGCAGAGTCAAGCATGGAGAAAAACCAGGAAATTGCTAATCTCTACTATTTTCCCTTGCAAACAATGTCAAATCAACCTTCTAAATGGATTCTGGAGTGGCTGAAACTACAAAATGTGGAGTGAAGCAATTTTTCAGTTTAACATAACTTAGAAGGATTTCAAAAAAGGTTTGTTTCTTGGGCAAAAGGGAAGTGCAACCCAATGCATATTGTGTCTGAATAAGCCAGTGGGAGGCTCTTAGTCATACCTCAGATCAACAACCAAAGCCCTTTTTGTCCTGGTTCAGCAGAGGAGTAGAACAGTAGGCCAGCTATGAGGCCTAAAATCCCAACAAAGAAGGCAATTTGCCTTTCCTGGAATCAAGGCAACCAAAGGCATAAATAATTCAAGAGGCCCTAGTGCAGTAAGCAATCAACCATGATCTGTGACACCAGCACATAAAGCCAGTGAACAAGCACCTGGTATTCATAATAAACTTGAGATCCTGCCTCCTCTGCTCCAGGAGCAGAGCTCAGCTTGAAAAGCCATGAAATAGGGGCAGAGCCATGATGGGGGAGTGAAAGCACCAACTCACATGAACTCTTCTACAAATTCCTTCAGATAAGTCTAAAAAGTGATTCTGAACAAATTAGAGAGAAGCTGAATCCACCAGGAGACAGAGTGTGGCAGATTTTGAGCCCAGGACAGCCTGAAAAGTTGACAAAAAGGATCTCTTACACCAGGGTAGGGGAGTGCAGAGTGTGTGGACTGCATCGGGGCATACTCAGTCACACTGGAATGGGTGTTGCTACAGGCTGTCTTCATTACCAGCAGCCAATAGAATCACAAATCTCAGGGCGGAGTCAAGATGGCGGAGTAGAAAGACTCACTGTATGCTAGTTCCGAACCCACAGCCCATGCATTTAATGTAAGAAGAGTTCCCCACAAGTTCTGGATCACTGCAGGGTGTGCAGAAACACAGTGGAAGAGATTTCCATTCCAGAGAGCCCCGGAGAGCGGTCTCCAGGGTCTGTCATGCCCCAGAAAGCAGGCCCCACCCCAGCGCTGCCCTGGCCACAGCCCCAGAGAATCTAATCCGAGAAGGCTTCAGGGACGGAATCTCTGGCGGCTGGGAAGGTCCCTCCGCCCACAGATGCTACAGGTCAGTGAGAGAGACGTCTGGGCTGGACGAGAGAGGAGCAGGGTGTCTCCGTGACTCAGGCCCCCTCAGGAGGAAGCAGCGGAGGCAGAGGCAGGGGCAGGAAGCGGCCGAGGCAGAGGCAGCAGCAGCAGCGGTGGCCCCTGGGGCTCCCTGAGCAGGCAGGCAGAATCTTCATTACTGAAGGTCTCTGCATAAAGCCCCTGAGGGAGCTGAGACTGGGAGGTGGCCCTGCCCCCACCCCAGCACCAGAAATAAAGCTCACATTGAATAGCAGCTGCGCCTGTTGCGGAAAGCCCATTTGAATCTCAGACTCCAAGCACTAGCTGGGCGGATCTAGGCAGGGGTGGACAGGAATCTCAGAAGTCAAGTAACTGGCTGGGAAAATGCCTAGAAAAGGGAAGAAAAATAAGACTATAGAGAGTTTTTTTGAGCAGATGCAAATGATCCCGACTTTCGGGTCTGACGAGGATATATTCTTGCCATCAGGGAAAGATGTGGAGGGTGGGGCCTCGGTACCCCAGACATCCCAGGAGGATGTCGGGTGGGCTCAGGCCTTGGAAGAGCCCAAAAAGGATTTTGAAAAGCAAGTTAGACAGGTGGAGGAAAGACTGGGAAGAGAAATGAGAGAGATGCAAGAAAAGTATGAAGAACGGGTCAATACCTTGGTAAAGGAGACCCAAAAAAATGCTGAGGAAAATAACACCTTGAAAAATAGGCTCACTCAATTGGCAAAGGAGGTTCAAAAAGCCAATAAGGAGATGAATGCTTTCAAAAACAGAATTAGCCAAATGGAAAAAGAGGTTCAAAAGCTCACTGAAGATAATAGTTCTCTCAAAATTAGAATGGAACAGATGAAGGCTAATGACTTTCTGAGAAACCAAGAAATCACCAAACAAAACCAAAAGATTGAAAAAATGGAAGAGAATGTGAAATATCTCATGGGAAAAACAACTGACCTGGAAAATAGATCCAGGAGAGACAATTTAAAAATTATGGGACTACCTGAAAATCATGATCAAAAAAAGAGCCTAGACATCATCTTCCATGAAATTATCGAGGAAAATTGCCCTGACATTTTACACCCAGAGTGCAAAATAAGTATTGAAAGAATCCATCAATCACCACCTGAAAGAGATCCAAAAAGAGAAACTCCTAGGAACATTGTGGCCAAATTCCAGAACTCCCAGCTCAAGGAGAAAATCTTGCAATCAGCTAGAAATAAACAATTCCAGTACTGTGGAAATACAATCAGGATAACTCAAGATCTAGCAGCTTCTACATTAAGGGATGGAAGGGCGTTGAATAGGATATTCCAGAAGTCAAAGGAACTAGGACTGAAACCAAGAATCACCTACGCAGCAAAACTGAGTGTAATACTTCAGGGGAAAATATGGTCTTTCAATGAAACAGAGGACTTTCAAGCATTCTTGATGAAAAGACCAGAGCTGAAAAGAAAATTTGACTTTCAAACACAAGAATGAGAAGAAGCATGAAAAAGTAAATAGCAAAGGGAAGTCATAAGGGACTTACCAAAAGTGAACTGTTTACATTCCTACATGGAAAGACAATATTTGTAACTCTTAAAGCTTTTCAGTGTCTGGGTAGTTGGTGGGATCACACACACACATGTACACACGTGCACGCACATACAGAGACAGAGAGCACAGAGTGAATTGAATAGGATGGGACCATATCTTAAAAGAAATTAAGTTAAATGGTGAGAGAGAAAGGTAGGGGGAGGAAAGAAGGTGAAATGGAATGGGGTAAATTATATGTCATTTAAGAGGCAAGCAGGAGACCTTTTAGTGGAGGGAAAAAGAGGAGAGCTGAGAAAAAAAAAAACAAGAAGATTACCCTCATCACATTTGACTAAAGTTAGAAATAAAATGCACACTCATTTTGGTATGAAAACCTATCTTAGAGTACAGGAAAGTGGGGGAGAAGGAGATAAGCAAGGGGGGTATGATAGAAGGGAGGGCAATGGGAGGAGGGAGCAATTTGAAGTCAACACTCAGGGAGGGACAGGATCAAAAGACAGTATAGAAACAATGAGGGGCTGGATAGGATGGAGGGTAATTCAGTTAGTCTTACACAACACGACTATTATGGAAGTCATTTGCAAAACTACACAGATAGAGCCTATATTGAATTGCCTGCCTTCCCAAAGGGAATGGGTGGGAAGGGAGGGATGGGGAAAATTTGGAACTCAAGTTTTAGGAATAACTGTTTAGTATTGTTGTTGCTACTAAGAAATAAGACATACAGTTAATGGGGAATAGAAAGTCATCTGGCCCTCTAGGACAAAAGAGAAGATGGGGACAAGAGAAGGGAGGGATGACAGAAGAGAGGGCAGATTGGAGATAGGGAAAATTAGATTACTCGGTGTATTGGGGTGGGGGATGGGATAAAAAAGGGAGAAAAAATTGGAACCCCAAATTTTGTGAAAATGAATGTAAAAGTTAAATAAAAATTAAAAAAAAAAAAAAGAATCACAGATCTCTCAGCACAGGATGGGAGTCAGCAGAGCTGGGAGAGAGAGAAGTTTGTGACACACAGCAGTAACAGCAGCTTCTCCTGGTACTATCAGCTCACTGATTGAACCTTTGGAAGTCACCTACCTGAACTTTTGGGAGCAAAGTCAGTGGGGTGAAGTGTAAGTGTTTTTATTCTCCCTTGTTGACCTTGTTTATTGCTAAGGCAATACTAACAACACTGGTGGTGACTATGAATATTCCAGCATAGTTCCCAATCACAAAATATAAAAGACTCTCCATACAGAAGGGAGAAGAAAAGGTATTTAAACACCAGAAAGCCAGATCTCAGAACCAGAAAGCAAAATCCATCATGGAGACTAAGAAGTTAGTAAACAAGATCACAGAAGAGGGCAAAGTCATTCTTAAAACTCCCCTTTCTCAGCCAAGACCTTCTCGCTATAAACTGTCACAAAGTGGAAGTTGGCCTGTGTTTTATCCCCTCTGACCTGACCCCACTCTCTCACTTCCTTCCAGTTCCACTTAACCCTTCCTGTTCTGCCTCTTAAGCTAACTCCTCTGCTACATGTGACCCAGGCTTCCAGGCGATTCAAGCAGATTATATGGACCTATTAATTAATGAGAAAGATCTTTCCATTTAAATTATTATTACTCCTTGAAAAATCAAGAGAATATTGCTCCAGGAAATATCTGGAAATAGTATAGTCAGGAGAAAGGGTACAGCAGTCTTTTAGCTCAGGAGGCTAGGGGAACTGAGAGGAAGGGTCTCTTTTGTTGAGGCTGAAGGAGACCAGAGACCACAGGAAGTCTCCTCTGCTGAGCTACAGCATAGGCAAGCTCAGTGAGGGTGATTTCTTCTCTGCTAGTGTCTTTCAAGTTCTTCTGGGATACTGAGGCACACCTGAGGTCCTGGCATTGATGGTTGCTGTTTTTACCCCCCTGGGGCTCAGGATCTCTTCCAAGCTTGCTGATGTGGGGCTGTCTGTGACAATTCTGATCCTGCTCTCGTCCCCTTTAGCTGCAGCCAGGGGGAGCCTCCTTAGCGATGTTCCTAGCTTCACAGACTAAGAGTCTTTTTACCCCTGTTGCTGCTCCCACTGTTTGAGGGTTTTTCCAGGGGAGATATTCTCAGGGCTTGTCAAAGTCAACAAGCAGAGTAAAATAATAATTACGATCACTCTGCCATCATGGTTCCCGGAATCAGAAATCTGAAAATTATTTCTAAGATAAAGTTGAGAGGGGGGATAAGGGGAGAAAATTTCACTGATTTGGAGTCAAAATGTGGATGTAAGTATAGGAGTTTTAAGGAATTGTTTAAATATTAATGAAAGGAGAATCTGGAAGAGCTAGGGAGAATAAGGTAAAAACTGATATGAATATTTAAGACACATCTTAGGAGGCAGGAATAAATGGTTGAGTGAAGTTTTAGGGTAGCAAATAAGTTGAATACATCTTGTCTCAGAGGGGAGATTTAAGGCTGTTTCCTTTAAGTATGAACTCTGTACTATTGTCATTTGTGTGATGTAGAACTGTAAAAAGTTATTTTTCTGAGAATTTTCATATATTCTATAGGTTACAAGAGAGCCAAAGAAGATTGCTAACAGGTATTAGCTTTGTTATACATACGTTGCATAATATTATGCAAACTGCAGCAATCTGCCTGTCAAAAAAGATGAAAGTACTTTCCAGAAATATTTACAGTTAAATTTGCACACATTCAGGGAGGTAGAGAGATGTATGTTGAAATTGAAAGATTTATTTTTTAATGGTGCTAAAGTTTAATATGATAATTCATAGTAACATGTGCTTAATTGCCTCTAATGCTTGACAGAAAATAGAAGTTTAAACCATTTAAAGGAGTGTATTTTCTTTGTCAAAAGAGACAGAAAAAGCAATTGGCCCTAAACCCTTTATTCAAAGGGATTTCTCTTTTAGAATTATTTTTTTCTTTTTTATATTTTCACAATTACATGCAAATTTTTTAGATATTAAATTTTGAGTTCTCTCCCTTTCTTTCACTACTTTGTCTTTCCTGAGAAGGCAAGCAACTTTATTTTAATTATACATGCAGGGTCATGTAAAACATACCTCCATACAACCATATTGCCAAAGTAAACATACCAAAATATATTCAAAACAAAGTAAAAGAAATGTAGATATCTGCATTCAGAGTACATCAACTCTGTAGGTAGTTGGAAAGAATTTTTCAACATGGGTCTTAGCAGCTAAGTCTTTCATAGTTGATAATCCCTACAATATTGCAGTGCCTGTAAACACTGTTCTTCTGGTTCAATACTTCTGAAGCCATTCTTCAATTGATGGGCATCCCCTCAATTTCTAATTCTGTGCTACCACAAAAATCTTATTACATATATACATATACATACACATACTGCTACTACTCTTATGTTACCCTGATGTATAACCTCATGTAGGAACCTTGTGTCTGGTATTGTGTTGAGGAGATGGGTGAAGGATGGTTGTAGTTGCTACTGTTGGAGGCTGGAGGTGCCTGGAAGCTTATCTAGTACTGAGCAAGGGTCTTAGTGTTGGCATCTGACATATACTGAGACCTGGTGAGGTGTTTCTACATTTCCCGTGGGCTACACTGAAGCACATGTATGTCTCACTCCTGGAGGATGTCTTTTTGCCCTGGGCTGTGCTGAAGTACATAGTGGTACTTTGAGCGGGATTCTGCCAGTTCTCTTGCTTATGCTAAGGAACGTGGGGGTATCCTGGCTTTAGTGTTTGCCTGTTCCACTCCATAGGGGTTCTGAATGTCCCAATGATTTGCTGAGGTGGGGCTTGCTGCTCACTTACTGGGATACCTCCCGTCATGCACTGTGCTCCCCTTTCACCCAAGTGAAATGGACCTTCTATTTTCTGATCTCTCAAATTTCGTGGGCTAAAAAATTATATCCTATCATCATATTGCTCATTCTGCTATTCCAGGATTTGTTTTGTAATATTATTTAAAGTTATTTGGAGATAAATAAAGTGTTAGCAATTTACAGTTGACTCTGCCAGGTTGCCTCCCAAAAGAACAGTTTCTCCTCGGTAGTATTTTATTTAAAATTTTTGAATTAATGTTAATTAAGGAATGTAGTCTATAATTTTCTTTTTCTGTCTTTCCTCAGCCTGGATTAAGTGTGAAAATTGTATTCATGCCATAGGATGAATTTGGTAGGAGATTTTTGTCTACCTCTTTTTTCAAATACCTTATATAGTATTAGGCTTATTTATTCCTTAAATTCCTTAAAATTCTGGCAGAATTCACTCATGAATCTTCCTGATGCTGGGAATTTTTTCATAATGAGGGAACTAATGGCTTGATCAATTTCTTTTTGTATGCTAGAGTTATTAAAGTATCCTGTTTCATCTTCTGTTATTTTGGGATATATATATCTCAAAATATATATTCATATATATATGAATATGAAAAGAATATGAAATATTCATTCATTTCACTTAGTTTTTCTAGCATATAATTGAACAGATTAACTGCTAATTGTTGCTTTAATTTTCTCTTTGTTGGTGGTGAATTAGTTTGCTAATAGTTATTTGTCTTTCATTTATTAAGTAAATTTACCAATTTTACCGTTTTTAAAAAATAAAAATGTTTCTTAGTTTTATTTATTAGTTCATTTTTATTTTCAATTTTATTACATTTATTTATTACCTTTATTTCAATTTAAAGCCTTCTACTTTCAAGATTCCATTTTGTGTTCAACTGACATTTTAAATTATTTTCTCATTTATTTTATTAGCATGTACAATTTATTGATCTTCCCTTTATCTCTTTCACTGATGTATGCATTTAGAAAGATGAAATTTCCTGTGCATACTACACTGGTTGCATTCCATTGGAATGTTGCCCCATTTTGGTAAATCCATTTAATGAAATAGTTGATTATTTCTATTATTTTTTATTATGTCTACTCATTTTTTATTATTAGATTATTTAGTTTCTTCTTAGTTTTCAATCAATGCTTCCACAACCCTTCATTAAATGTAATTTTCATTGCATTATGATCTAAAAAGGATGCATTTGATGCTTTCATATGTCTACATTTTTGTGAAGTTTTGTGCTTTAATATACAGTTATTTTTGATGATATAATGTACAGTGCAGAAAATTGTATTTCATTTTATCCCAATTCAGCTTTTTTTAGATGTCTATCATATCTAACCCATCTATTATTTTATTCATCTTATTAACTTTTTTCCCTTATCTTTTGGTTACATTTATCTGGGAAACCTATGACCTTGAGGCCACATTTGGTCTTCTAGGTCCTTGGGCCCAGGCTTTTGATTTATGTCAAGTTGTACAGAACAAATCTTTTCATTAAGGGGATTTTTTTCTGTGAAGTCTGGATTCAATGGGGCACACTTGGGGACCAGGAGGTCCCAAGTTCCCCACCCCTGATCTACGCCCAAGAGTAGAAAGTTGTATTACCCTGACAATACAATTTTACTATCTATGTCTTCCATAAATAAATTTAATTTTAAAAGCCAAAGTGAGATCAACTGAGCTCTCCCCAGTTTCCATCAGAATCAACATGTAATCAAGCCTCCAAACAGATCCTGGAGCAACAGAACCCATAAGAGGTGGAATGAAACAATTTTCTAAGTTAACATAACTGAGAAAGACTTTAGGAAATGTCTGTTTCAGAGGTAAAAGCCCAACACAGATGGTGTCTGGGCAAACCAGTGGAAGGTTGTAAGATAAAGAACAGATCAATAACCAAGGACCCTCAGTCCTGGCACAACAGTCTACGAGTGAAGCCTGTAGGCCCACCACAGAAGACAAATTGTGAGCCTGGAACGTCAGTACAACAGGTACAACTTAGTTCATTAACATCAGCATAGTGGGCCCCAGAGGCCCAGGAACAGAAAGCCAGTAACTAGGCCCCAGTGGCCCAGTGCAAGAAATTTGGGACAGTACCCCTTGGGCCCCCAAACAGTAATTCAAATTAAAAGCAAAAAAAATTACTAAAATGGATCCCAAAACATAACACATCTTCTCAGTATAGAAAACTAATATGGCAAGAGGGAAGATCAAAACACAAGCTCAGAAGGAGACAACAATATAAAAATGCCTATATGCAAAGCCTCAAAGTAGGATTTGAATTCACCTCAAGTCCAAAATACTTTCTTGAAAGAGCTCAAAAAAGGTTAAAAATGAAGCCTGACAGAAAAAAAATTGTGAAAAGAAATGAGAGGTATGCAAAAAAGAGTCAATTGTTTGTAAAAGAAGGAAAAATATTCACTGAAGAAAACAATTCCTTAATAAATAAAATTGGGCAAATGGACAAATATCCACTGCAGAAAAAAACAAAACAAAACAAAACAAAACAGTTCTTTTAAAAGTAGAATTGGTGGAGAAGAGCCAAGATGGTGGACTAGAAAGACACACATATGCAGGGTTCTCCCCACAGCCCATAAAATGCCTATAAAGAGGGACTCTCAACAAATTCTGGAAAAGCAGAAGTGGAGAATAACAGAGTGGAGGAGATTTCCAGCCCACGGTGGCCTGAAAGGCCCATGAAAACATTGGTTGCACCAGATGGACATGGAGACAATCGTAGAGCCCAGCCCAGCCTTGGCCGAGTAGTGTGGGGCCACGAGACTCTAGGTGGAGGACACCTCGGGGGTGGAATTTCTAGTTGCAGTAGTTGGTCCTCAGATCCCTCGGCCCACAGGTCAGTGACTGGGTTCTATCAGGGGCCCAGGAAGGGAGAAGGGCCCTCCCATAGCTCCAGCAGGCAGCGGCCACAGAGCCAGCACAGCAGTCCCTACAAAAGCTCCATTGTTGGAGTGTAAAAACCCCTGGGGACATTGAAGAGCTGAGTCTTACTTTAGCACTGGGTGGAGGCGCTGGGTGAGCTGGTCTTTGTCTCAAACTGAATGGTGACCCTGCCCATCCAGTTTATCTGAAAATCAGCCCCAAGTGCTGAAGTTTGTGGAACTGGAGGCCAAGTGGCTGTGGAGAGGTATCTGCTAAGATTCTGGGCACAAACATCCCTCTCTGTGTCCAGGCCAGTACACGCTTCATTGTGCCACTTTGGAGAAACTGAGATCTCACAGATTCCCAGAGTATACCCTACTCTTGACCAAGAACCCAAAAGTCAAGTAACTAGTTGGAAAAATGCACAAAAAAGGGAAAAAATAAGACCATAGAAGGCTACTTTCCTGGTGAACAGATATCTCCTCCCATCCTTTCAGAAGAGGAAGAACAATGCTTACCATCAGGGAAAGACATAGAAATCAAGGCTTCTGTATCCCAAACATCCAAAATAAATATTCAATGGGCTCAGGCCATAGAAGAGCTCAAAAAAGATTTTGAAAATCAAGTCAGAGAGGTGGAGGAAAAACTGGGAAGAGAAATGAGAGAGATGCAAGAAAAGCATGAAAAGCAGGTCAACACCTTGCTAAAGGAGAACCAAAAATTGCTGAAGGAAATAACACTTTGAAAAATAGGCAAGCAAAATACTGTTCAGTGGAGGGAAAAGGAGGGGAGGGGAGAGAAAAACATGAAGCTTACTCTCATCACATTGGACTAAAGGAAGAAATAAAATACACACACATTTTGGTATGAAAACCTATCTTACAATACAGGAAAGTGGGGGAGAAGGGGATAAGGAGGGTGGGGGGATGAAGGAAACAAGGGCAATGGGAGGAGGGAGCAATTTGAAATCAACACTCTTGGGGAGGGACAGGATCCAAAGAGAGAACATCAGCAATGGGGGGAAAAATTTGATGGAGGGAAATATAGTTAGTTTCACACAGCACGATTATTATGGAAGTCATTTGCAAAACTACACAGATATGGCCTATATTGCATTGTTTGCCTTCCCAAAGGGAATGGGTGGGAAGGAAGGGATGGGGAGAAGTTGGAAGTCAAAGGTGTAGGAACAACTGTCAAGTATTGCTCTTACTACTAGGAAATAAGAAATACAGGTAATGGGGTCTAGAATGTTATGTGGCCTACAGGACAAAAGAGAAGATGGGGACAAAGGAAGGTAGGGATGTTAGAAGAAAGGGCACATCAGTGAGAGGGGCAATTTGAATGCTCAGCGTTTTGGGGTGGGGGGAGGGGAATAGATGGGGAGAAAATTTGGAACCCAAAATTTTGTGAAAATATATGTTAGAAGCTAAATAAATAAAAAATAAATAAAAGTAGAATTGGTGAAATTGAAAAGGAGTTATAAAAGCTAATTGGAAAAAAAAATTCCGTAAAAATTAGCTTGAGCCAAGTGGAAGCTAATGATTCTAGGAGACATCAAGTATCAGTCAAAATCGAAAGAATGAAAAATTAGAAGAAAATGTAAAAAATATATTAATAATAAACACGACATATTCAGTCTTCTCAAGAGATGAAGGAGAGAATAGATAGGGGGAAATAATTTGGATTTGAAAATAAAAATTAATTAAAAAGATAACAATTGACCTCATGAATTTTTCAGGGCAAAGGGCTAACTATATTGTATATACTATTGTAACTTAACATTAAAATCATCAGTAGAAATACTGTACTTTAAAATAATAAAATTAACTCAATAGAAGGTAAAACATTCTCCACCCAATTATTTTGAGGATTTTATTACATTTCCAATGAACTAGGAAATCTTCTCCCTATAGAAAAAATGATCATCTATGATAATAAATATTTAATTAATCACAATTGTTTAGGAGTTATAAAAATTTCCAAATGTACATGAAATACTAGTAATTTCATATAACTTTGTGCCATTGAACAGTTTAGAAAAGGTTGAGAAATTTATGCAGGAACTAGAGATAAATATTCTCCAACAACCTAAGTTTTTGCTAAATTAGACCCCAAATAAAATTTATGATATTTAAACAGGACTATGATTGGGAAAATAAATTGTCAAAGGATTTTTTATATGCAATGAGAAAAACTTTGGTTTCATGAGGAATAATTAAAGAATCTGTGCCAAAATTTTGTACAGTCATTGAAATAACATGCAGAAAAAAATGATTACAGTGAGCATATTATAAAATATGTTTTAAAGATGAAAGTTTTAAGCTTTTATTCTGTCAATTAAAAATATGCCTCACATGATTTTATATCATTTTACTAGAAGTTTAACTTTGACAAGACAGATAAATATCTATGGGTCTCAAGTTATTAATATATGACATATTCAACATTATTTACATCAATTATCTATCAGGGTTGATATAAATATTAAAGAAATTATATGTTGTCCTCATCACTAATACACTTTGTAAATGTAATAATTATCATATAAATACTTAGTTCAGTCTTTCACTCAGTAAAACTTTATGAACTACAATGTGCAAAGCAACGTGCTAAGCATGTGTAAAAGTACAACGATAAATGAAGATATTTCAGTAATCTCAAAAGATTACAATCCAGTAGATAAAGTAATTTATTATATTTTTTTTCATGAGAGAGGAGGTTAATGCTAAACTATGCTTGGCTACAATGTCAAATTCATTGGAACCTCAGCATCCTATAACATATTACCAATACAGAGGAAGGCTTATGGCCAGTGTCATGAAGGAGAAAAGAACGTTCAATTTACTACACATAGATATTTGTCACCTATCACTTAAAATACAAATTTTATTCATTTATGTAAATATATTCAAACAGCTACTGAATCATTTCTTTTTTCTTCTCCCAGGGAGCTGCTTTAGAGCATGCTTAGCCAATACTTGAAGTTTTTATCAAAACCAAATTAACAGAAACATCCTTAGCCCCATTTTTCTTTTTTTTTTTCTAATTTAAAGGTATTACGTATTTTAAATTTATTTTTGAAATTTTCATATCTCAATTCTCTCCATTTGCCCATTCACTGTGATGGCATGAAATGTAATATTAATTATACATGTGAAATAATGCAAAACATTTTCCATATTACCCATATTAAAAACAACAACAACAAGGCAACAAAGAGAAAAACGAAGCTTCAATTTGCAACCATAATTTATTTGCTCTCTCTGGAGGTGAACAGCATTTTGTTATCATGATTTTTTCTTGGAATTGCTTAGATCATTATATTGACAGGATGATACAACTCATTCTCAGTTGAACATTATTAAAATATTGAATATTTTAGTGTGAATGATGATGTGCAATAAGGTGCACAATGATGTGCACAATGATCTCCCAATTCCCGTTCCCTTTTACATCAGTTCATATAGGTCTTGCCAGGTTTTCCTGAAACCTTTCCCTCATAATTTCTTAAAGCACGATAGTATTCCATCACAATCATGTTCAGCAATTTGTTCATCTATTCTCTGATGGAAAACTATCCACTTGATTTCCAATACTTTGCCAACATAAAAAGTGCTGCTATAAATATCTATGTACGCATGTTTTTTTCTTTTACTTTGATCTGTGTAACATAAAGAGATAATAGTGATATTACTATATCAAACTCTATGTACAATTTTATTGTTGTTCATGATTCTAATTTGTGCTAGATAATGGTTATATATGTGCCCTGCTGCATAAGAAGTTCATTAGTATACCTATTTTTATCTTATCCCTTCTGTCATTTCTCAGTTTGAAGTTTCATTTCTCCAATAAATAGTTGTTTAGATCATTTTTTCATAGGATTAGAGATAGATTTTATTTCTTCTGAAAACTTTCTGTTTGTATCTCTGGACATTTTGCAATTTGAGAATGGCTCTTTGTTTATTAATTTGACTCAATTCCATATATAACACAGAGTTAAGAATTGAGACATTAATCAAAGGAACTTGTAAATTTTGGGGGGGGCGGATTGCTGAATTTCCTATGTTATCATTTCTCATAATGTAGTTTCCCTGATTATAACTTTTAATTAAATTTATTTTTGCTTTTTTTTTTTGTCTGAGATCATAGCTGCCACTACTGATTTTCTTACTTCAGCTGAAGAGTATTAGATTCTGTTCCAGCCATTTATTTTAACACTATGTTGTTTTTGTTTTTGTTTGTTTCTTTCAAGTAAACAACACAGAGTTGAATTCTAATTTCTAATCCATTTGCCCATCTGCTTCCAATTCAGTGGGTGAACTCATTCCACTCACATTCATGGAAATCGTTACTGTGTATTTCTCTGCATTCTATTTTCCTTTTGAAATACATACATGTGTGTATGTATATATATATATATATATATATATATATTTCCACTATATACATACATAAATATATATATTTCCATAATACATATATGTGTGTGTATGTATTATATTCCAATTTTCAATACTCACTTCCCAAAGATTTTGAATTGCAAATTTTCTCCCCATTTGTCCCCATTCCAAGACAGCATGAACTCCATCCACCCTTTCCTCCACTTGGACCACCTTTCTATAACATCCTCCCCTTCCCAAATACTCTATTTTGCTATAGGACAAAATAGATTTCTATGCCCAATTGCTTATACATGTTATTTCCCAGTTGCATGCAAAAACAATTTTAACATTCATTTTTTAAAGCTTTGATTTTCTGTTCTCCACCTTCCTCCCTCCCCACTCACAGTCATTGAGAAAGTAAGTAATTCGATATAGGTCATATATGTGTAGTCATGCAAAACACTTCCTTACTTATTAAGTTGTGAAAGACTAACCACATTTACCTCTGTCCTTTCCTGCCCTCCATTCATTCCATTATCTCCCTTGAACTATCCCCCCAAAATAATGTTTGCTTCTGATTATCGCTTTCCCAATTTGCTGTCCCTTCTATTATCTTCCCTTTCCTAATCACTTTCCCCTTGCCATCCTGCAGGGTAAAATAGTTTGGCATACCCAACTGAGTGAGTGTTATAACCTTGTTAAGCCAAATCCCATGATAGTAAGTCTCATTTATTCCCTTGCATCTCCTGCCCCCTTTCCCCTCCATTGCAAAAGATCTATCTTACTTCTTTTATGTGAGATGATTTCTTACTTTCTACATCTCCTTTTCTCTTATTCCTAGTCCATTCCACTCAATAGTAAATTTTATTATTTGGGTATCCTTCCTTTATATTCAGCTCACCCTGTACCTTCTGTATATGTATGAGTGTGTGTGTGTGTGTGTGTGTGTGTGTATAAGTATGTAGGTATGTATGTATGTATTATGTAGGCATGCATAAATGCTCTATTTCAATACTGAAAAAGGTCTCATGAGTTGCAAATAGCTTTCCATGTAGACTTGCATAAAGTTCAACTTTAATGAATTCCTTATGATTTCTTTTTCCTGTTTACCTTATCATACTTCTCTTGATTCTTTTATCTGAAAGTCAAATTTTCTGTTCAGCTCTCGTTATTTCAAGGAGAATGCTTGGAAATCCTCTATTTCATTGAATATGCATTTTTCCCTGAAGTATTATACTCAGTTTTCTTGAGAAGGTGATTCTTTGTTTTATCACTACGTCCTTTGACCTCTGGAATATCATATTACAACCCCTACAATCCCTTAATGTAGAGGCTGTTAAAACCTGCTCTTATCTTGATTGGATTTTTCACAATAAATGAATTGTTTTTTTCTGGTTGTATGTAATATTTTCTCCTTGATCTGGGAATTCTGGAACTTGGCTATGATATCCCTAGGATTTTTTTTTTGAGAGCTCTTTCCATTTATCTGATTCTACAATATCAGGACAGTTTTCCTTAGTAGTGTCTTGGAAGACGATATCTAGGCTATTTTTTTTATTTATCGTTCTCAGGTAAACAAATAATTTTTAAAATAGTTCTCCTGGATCTATTTTCCAGGTCAGTGGCTGTTCCCATGCAGTATTTCACATTATATTCTAATTTTTCTTTCTTTTGGTTTAGTTTTACAATTTCATTTTTTTATAAATTTATTTATTAAAATTTTTACATTTGTTTTCACAAAATTTTGGGTTCCAAATTTTCTCGCCTTTTGTCCCCTCCCCCCACACCAATATACCAAGCATTCGAATTTCCCCTATCACAAATCTGCCCTCTCTTCTATCATCCCTCCCTTCCCTTGAACCCATCTTCTCTTTTGTCCTGTAGGGCCAGATAACTTTCTATTCTCCATTACCTCTATGTCTTATTTCCTAGTAGCAAGAACAATGGTCAACAGTTGTTCCTAAAACTTTGAGTTCCAACTTCTCCCCATCCCACCCTCCCCACCCATTCCCTTTGGGAAGGCAAGCAATACCATATAGGCTATATTTGTGTAGTTTGCAAATGACTTCGATAATAGTCGTGTTGTGTAAGACTAACTGTATTCTCCATCCTATCCTGCCCCCCATTGCTTCTATTCTCTCTCTAGATCCTGTCCCTCCCCAAGAGTGTTGACTTCAAATTTCTCCCTCCTCCCATTGCCCTCCCTTCCATCATCCACAACCACCTGCTTGTCCCCTTCTACCCCACTTTCCTGTATAAGATAGGTTTCCATACCAAAATGAGTGTGCATTTTATTCCTTCCTTTAGTTGAATGTGATGAGAGTAAACTTCATGTTTTTTTCTCAGTTGTCCCCTTTTCCTCTCTACTGAAAAGTGTCCTACTTGCCTCTTCTATGAGAGATAACTTACCACATTCCATTTTATCCTCTCTCCTCCCAATATATATCTCTCTCACCGTTTACCTTAATTTTTTGAAGATATGATCCCATCCTATTCACTTCACTCTGTGCTCTCTGTCTCTGTGTGTGCATGCATGTGTGTATATGTGTGTGCATGTGTATGTGCCTGTGTGTGTATGTTTGTGTGTGTATGTGTGTAATCCCAAAAACTACCCAGATACTGAAAAGTTTCAAGAGTTACACATATTGTCTTTCCATGTAGGAATGTAAACAGTTCAACTTTGGTGAGTCCCTTATGACTTCTCTTTACTGTTTACTTTTTCACACTTCTTCTCATTCTTGTATTTGAAAGTCAAATTATCTTTTCAGCTCTGGTCTTTTCATCAAGAATACTTAAAAGTCCTCTATTTCATTGAAAGACCACTTTTCCCCCTGAAGTATTATACTCAGTTTGCTGAGGTGATTCTTCGTTTTGGTCCTAGTTGCTTTGACTTCTAGAATATCTTATTCCAGGCCCTTTTATTCCTTAATGTAGAAGCTGCTGGATCTTGTATTACCCTGATTGTATGTCCACAATACTGAAATCGTTTCTTTCTTGCTGCTTGAAATATTTTATCCTTGACCTTGGAATTCTGGAATTTGACCACAATGTTCCTAGTAGTTTCTCCTTTTGGATCTCTTTCAGCTGGTGATTGGCAGATTCCTTAAATACTTATTGTGCCCTCTGGGTCTAGAATATCAGGGCAGCTTTCCTTCATAGTTTCATGAAAGATGGTGTCTAGGCTCGTTTTTTGATCATGGCTTTCATGTAGTCCCATAATTTTTAAATTGTCTCTCCTGAATCTATTTTCCAGGTCAGTTGTTTTTCCAAAGGGATATTTCACATTCTTTTCCATTTTTTCATTCTTTTGGTTTTGTTTGGTGATTTCTTGGTTTCTCATAAAGTCATTAGCCTCCATCTGTTCCATTCTAATTTTGAAAGAACTATTTCTTCAGTGAGCTTTTGGACCTCTTTTTCCATTTGGCTAATTCTGCTTTTGAAAGCATTTTTCTCCTCATTGGCTTTTTGAACCTGTTTTGCCAATTGAGTTAGCCTATTTTCAAGGTGTCATTTTCTTCAGCATTTTTTTGGGTCTCCTTTAGCAACGTATTGACCCGTTTTTCATGCTTTTTTTGCATCTCTCTCATTTCTCTTCCCACTTTTCCCCCTATCTATCTAACTTGATTTTCAAAATCCTTTTTGAGCTCTCCCATGGCCTGATCCCATTGGATATCTATTTCTGATGTTTGGGATACAGAGGCCTTGACTTCTATGTCTTTCCCTGATGGTATCCATTGTTCTTCCTCATCAGAAAGGAAAGGAGGAATCATTTGTTCACCAAGAAAGTAACCTTCTATGGCCTTACATTTTTTCCCTTTTCTGGGAATTTTCCCAGACAGTTACTTGACTTCTGAGATTCCTCTCCACCACTTCCTCACTAGTGCTTGGGGTCTGAGATTCAAATGCTGCTCCCCAACCTCAGGCCTTTCAGTGGGGGAAGGGGGGTGAGGCTGCTATGTAGAGTAAGATTAAATTCAGGTTCTCAGGTGGGGACAGGGCCACCTCCCACTCTCATTTCCCTCAGAGATTTATGAGAATACCTTCAGTGATGGATCTGAGGTCCTGCCCACTCTGGGAGCCCCTGGCTGCCCCTGCCTCTGCTGCTGCCTCCCAAGGGGACCTGAGTTATGGAGACACCCTGCTCCCCTCTCTGCCTGCCCAGAAATCTCTCTCACTGATCTGTAGCACGGGTGGGTGGAGTGACCTTTGTGGCCACTGGACATTCTGTCCCTGAAGCCTGCTTGGATCTGCTCCTCTCAGGGCCATGCGGCCAAGGCAGGGCTGGGATCCGCTCTTGGTCCGGTGTGAGACAGACCTTTGGGGTCAGTTTTTCAGTGCTCTCTGGAACAGAAACCTCCTCCATTCCATTACTGAGCAGGTTCCACTGCTCCAGATCCTGTTGGGAGTTCTTTTTATAGGTAATTTATGTGCTGTGGGTACGGAGCTAGCATATGTGAATCTTTCTACTCTGCCATCTTGGCTCCCTCCCCCTTCTAATTTCTTAATTTCTCATAATGTCATTTGCTTCCTTGTGCCACATTCTAATTTTTAAAGAATTGTTTCTTCAATGATATTTTGAACCTCCTTTTCCATTTGACCGAATATTTTAAAGCCTGCTTCTCATTATTGATTTTTTTGACCTCTTTTGCTATTTGGTTTAGTCTATTTTTTAAGGTGCCATTTTCTTGATCTTTTTTTATGTCTCTTTTAGGAAGCTGCTGACTCATTTTTCATGATTTTATTGCATCACTCTTATTTCTCTTCCCAATTTTTCCTTCACCTTTCTTATTTGATTTTCAAAATCCTTTTTGAGCTCTTCCAAGGCCTGAGAAGATTATATATTTTTTGGGAGAGACTTTGGATGTAGTAACCATGATATTGCTGTCTTCCTCCACTTGTAAGGCAACTTTCTATAACTTCATTTCTCACCTTTTTGGGCATTTTCCCTGGCAATTATTTGACTTTTGAGTCCTTTGTCAATTGGAGGGTATAGTACCCTAGGGTTCAGAAGTTTTGTGCAGTTTTTCTCCAAGATATCTCTAGGGACCTGTAAATTCTCACTTCCTCCAAAGTGGCCTAGTCATGGCAGAGTTGTTTACTCTTCTGGTCTGTACTCTTGTCTGTGAGCAACCAGAAGCACTATTTTCTACCCTGGAACCAAGAGTCGGATTCTCTCTCCAGAGCCACCACCAATTTTGTCACATCAGCGTTTCTCCTCAACCCAGGACATCACTCAAACTAAGATTCGAATTAGCAGTTTTCTTCCTGCATTGTCTTTTGTCTAAGAACTACAGAAGCAGCAGTTTCTGAAGCATTGTCTTGACACTGCTGTCTTGCCACTGGAGCCAAGCTGAACCACGCTCCCCTCTCACCAGGTGAAAGAGCTTTCTCACTGATCTTTGAAGCTGTCATCATTTTGGGGTTGAGAAATCTGGAAACCACAGAAGCTGCCAGTGATTCAGAACCCCAAGTCCTGCTCCAATCTCCTCTATACATGGACAGTCCATACTGGACTGGGCTCCACTCCAAATCTGGTGCAATAGACCCTTCCCGTCAGCCTTGTAGGTTGTCTTAGGCTGGAAATCAGTTGCACTCTGTCATTTTGTTGTTTTTGTTCTCTATAATTTGTGCAGTCATTATTATAGGTATTTTACAGGATTTGTGGTGAGAGCTTGAGCACATTCATGCTTCTATTTCATCATCTTTGGTCACCCTTCAATTCTATTTTTTTCTGTTTCTTCCTCCTTTTTTGTATCGTTACTCTCCTCACAAGTCTATTTTACCTCTAACCACTGCCTTTTTAAATTCCCCTTCCCTTTTACTTCCCCACCCTTCTCTGTTATTTCTTCCCCTAATATTTCTGTATTTGGTAAGTTAAGTTCTACACACAGCAGATTATGAGTGTGCATACATACACATGTATGTATGAATGTGTGTATATACATAAACGCATGCATGCAGCCATATACCTCTCCTACCTGAACAATTCCAATGAGAGTAATGTTCAAGAATTGCTCATCCCTTCTCATTTTCCTATCCATTGTAAGATATTTCTCTTTGTATCCATGATAGACATTATTTCAAATGGTTTAAAATCTTTGAGTTCCATTTCAATTAGCTTATTCCATATGTTCATTTAGTAATCAGGGCATATTTAAACAGTCCTCCAACAGAACAAGAGACTATCAATACTATCCTTCCTTGTACCATTAGTCATGTCTATAATGTAAATTGTATTCCTTACTCAAAACAGACAGATGTATGATATTTTTATTGGGTAAAGGTTCAAGAAAACTCATTTAAAATATCATTCCCTTCTATGTAAGAAACACCGTCTATTGTGGTTATTTGACTCACAAACAATATGTACTGAAGCATGAATACTATAGTAAAAGATCTGTGTCAAAGATGTCCAAGGCACTAAAACCATTGCATGATTCAAAAGGATGTTATAAGAGTTTTATTTTTTCATTATTTTATCTGTTTTCATTGTTCTTCAATAACTTCCATATAGCTTAGGTGTTTTTTTATGTCCCTGCCCCTCCTTCCTCCCTCACTCCCCAATCACTAGCTGAGGCAGCATGCAATTTTATATAATTTCTACACATATATTCCTATTCAATACATTTTCACCTTAGCCATGCTGCATAGAACAACTAAAATGAATGGGAGAAATCATAAAAAATCCAAAATATAATACAAAAGAAACTAATCTGTTACATTCTGCCCCAATGCAGTTTAAGGTAGCTGAAGCACTGCAGAACAGCAGTGCAGGGCGGGAGTCCAACACACCAAGGAAGTGAGAGCCATCAAGACCCAGGTATCAACAGCAGTTGCTCCTGACACTATGAGCTCGCACATTAAATGTCTATAAGACATCTCCTTAAACTTCCAGGAGCCATAAAGTGAGAAAGATTAGTAAATGCTCTCTCTTCCTCCACTTGTTGACCTTGAAAGAACCATAAAATATTTCCCCAGAAAAATCCAGGAACAGAAGGATCAGTAGAAGGGGCAAACAGTTTCATAGCCGCTGAGTCTAGCAAAATTACTAAGGAGTTTTTCTCTTATTGTGGTGGAGGCCCAGAGCTGTCCCAAACAGCCACATCTCAGCAAATTGTAGGAGTTCCAGAGCTACAGGGTTGTGGAGCCTCGTAAACACCAACACCAGGAACCCAGGGAAGCTTCAGTGCTCCAGGGGAAACAAGAAGACAGTAGGGCAATAGCAGGTTCACCAGCTCCTGAGTTTGCCTTTGCTTTAACTCAGCTGAGGAGATCTCCCATGAACACTCTGACTAAATCCCCTGGGGGAATTTAATAGATGATCCTGGGGTGAGGAGGAGCCCTAGGGCCCTCCTCTTGACAAAGGATTCAAAAGTAAAAAGACTAGCTGGGAAAATGCTCAAAAAAGGGAAAAAATAAGACTATAGAAGGTTACTTTCTTGGTGAACATGTTTTTTTCTTCCATCCTTTTGGATGAGGAATAGCAACGCATATTGTCAGAAGTGGTCCGGGATTCTGCATCTAGTACCTCCAAAATAAATATGCAGTGGCCTCAGACCATGAAAGAACTTGAAAAGGGAGCCAAAAGATTCCTAAAGGAGACCACAAAATGGTGAGGAAAAAAACAACTTTTAAAATAGGCTAACTCGGCAGGAAAAGAGGTCCAAAAAGCCATTAAGGAAAAGAAGGCTTTACAAAGCAGAATAGTCAAATAGAAAAGGAGTCTCAAAAGCTCACTGAGGAAAATAGTTCTTTAAAAATGAGAGTGGAACTGAGGGAAGCTAATGACTATATGATAAAGCAAGAAATTACAAAACAAAGCCAAAAGAATTAAAAAAAATATTTGTAACTCTTGAGATATTTCTCAGTATTTGGGTAGGTGGAGGGATTATACACATATATAGACAGAAAGCACACCTTGAGTTGAATCAGAAGGCATGATAGCTGTGAAAATAAAATGAAGGGGTGAGAGAGGAAAATATTGGGAAGAGGAAAGGAGAAATGGAATGGGGCAGGCTATCACTCATAAAAGAGATAAGAAAAATATTTTTCAATGGAGGATAAAAAGAAGTAGGTGAGAGGGGAAAAGCAAAGCTTACTCTCTTCACTTATGGCTTAAGGGGGTAATAACATGCTCACTCAATTTGGCATGAAAATCTATCTTACACTACAGAAAAGTAGGGGAGAAGGGTACAAGTAGGGTGAGGAGGATGATAGAAGAGGGAGCAAGTAGGAGAAGGGAGTAATTAAAAGTAAATACTTTTGGGATGGGACAAGGTCAAATGAGAGAATAGAATAAGTGGGGTACAAGGTAGGATGGAGGGAAATATACTTAGTCTTACACAATATGACAATTATGGAAGTCTTTTCCAAAATGACACTTATATAGCCTGTATTGAATTGCTTGCCTTCTTGGTGGAGATGGGTGGGGAGAGAGGAAGGTAGAGAAGTTGGAATTCAAAGAATTAGAAATGCATGTTGAGAATTGTTATGGCATTTAACTGGAAAATAAGAAATACAGGTAATGGGGTATAGAAATCTATCTTGCCATACAAGAAAAGAAAGAAGATGGGGAAAAGGGAAAGGTGTGATATGATAGAAGGGAGGGTTCATTAAGGGAAGGGGTAATCAGAATGCAAGGTGTTATGAGGTGGGGAAAGGGAAGAGATAGGGAGAAAAATTGGAATTCAAAATATTGTACAAATGAATGTTGAAATCTAAAAATAAAAAAAAATAAAACTAAACCTAAAAAATGGAAAAGAAGTTAGTGCCTGAGGAAAAATAAATAAATAAAAATTTAAAAAAATCAAGTACAAAAAAAGATATTGGAACAGTTTCTTTCTGGCTGCCTGCAGCAATTTCTCCTTCACTTGATAGTTCTGAAATTTGGCAACAATATTCCTTGGGGTTTTGAGTTTGGTGTCCCTTTCAGGAGGTGAATGGTGGAGTCTTTTAATGACTGTTTTGCCCTCTTAGTACAGGACATCTGGGCAATTTTTCTTGATAATTTCTTGTATGATATTTTCCTGGCTCTTTTTTCATCATGGCTTTCTGAAAGACTAGTAATCCTTATATTTTCTCTACTTGATCTATTTTCCATGTCAGTTGTTTTTCCCATTAGATATTTTACATTTTCTTTTTTTTTTATTCTTTACATTCTGTTTGGCTGATTCTTGATGTCTCATAGCTTCATTAGCTTCTACTTGCGTAATTTATTTTTATCACATTGTTTTCTTCACTTAACTTTTGCATATCCTTTACCATCTGTTCAATTGTTCTTTTTAAGGAGTTATTTTCTTCAGTTGGGTTTTGTACTTTCTTTTCCATTCATCCAATTGTCCTTTTAAATTCTTCTGTGATTTCTTTTTTTTTTTTTTCATATTTATAAAGTCGTTGGTCAGTTTGTCCTCTATTTCCCTCATTTCAGGTTCTGGGACTCAAGATCTCAGAGTGATTAGCAATTACTACCTCCCTCCCCTTGATGACCTGGGCAAGCCCTGAGAATTTCTACCCGCGAAAATTCCTGCAGCAATGGCAGCAACAGATTGGGTAAAGAGATATTTAGGTAGAGGCTTGAAAGATCGCTAAGCAGGGTTCCTCGTGATGTGACTGAAGGGGACTGGTGCAGGATTAGAGCCTTCCCAGACAGTCCCACTCAACAAACTGGGAGAAGATCCTGTACGCCATTGTGGTTAATCCAGCAACTGCCAACACCAGAACCCCAGGCATTCCTTGACACCCCAAGACAGTCAGAAAGACACTAGCGCAGATGGGATCACCAGTCATTCAGCTTGTCTATGATCTAGTTTAGCAAAGAAGACCTGAGCTAGCTCCAGGGTAACCGTGAGGAAACCCAAAAAGACATCACCTGGCTTCTTCTTTCCAACACCAGCCAGTTCAGCACCAATAAAGCTGCAGCAGTTTACATTCCAGCTGAAGAACCAGAGACCACAGCATACAAAGCCTCAAGCTTAACCACAAGAAGTGTGGGACAGAGCTCCCTGTGTCCCAGATGCAGAGATCTACATTAAAAAACCAGAAAGGGGTTATTATCATAAGTAAGAAGCAAAGCAGAAAAGAAAATACCATAGAATCTTTCTATGTGGACAAGGACCAAAACTCAGATACCAAAGAGGTTGTCATTGAATCTGTATTCCCATCTGAAATTTTAGAAGGGAAAATGAACTTGCCTGAAGCACAAATGGCTTTCTTGGAAGAGCACATGTTTCCTTTTTTATGCTTTTCTCATTAGCTGTATCTGACCTTTTTTTTTTTTGCTATTCATATCTGGTCATTTCATCGGGAATGCTTGAAAGGAATCTACTAGGGACTGTAGCAAAGATGACATAGTACAAAGCTGCACCTACTGTAGCACTTCCTTTCTAGCCCATAAAATACCTGTAAAAAATGACTACACAAATTCTAAAGTAGCAGAAGCCAAAAAAAAGACAGAGTGAAAGAGATTTTCAGCTCAAGGTAGCCTGGAAAATAGACAAAAAAGGTTTATCATGCAGGTTGCAGAGCAGAGAATAGCCCAGGGAGCCCAGACCAGCCCTAACAGTGCAGTAGGACCAGGACCAGAACAGGCCTTGGGGGCAGAATGCTGAGCAGTAACTGTGGTTCTCAGGCTCCTCAATCCAAAAACGCCAAAGACAGTTTCAAAGTTCAGTGAGAAAGGTTTTATAAATGGATGAGAAGGGAGCAGGGTCCTTGCCAAGTCCTGACCCCAAGTGCCTGGTGTGGTAGTAGCAACTGTGCCCATTTTTGGAGCCCTAAGACCAAAGCTCCTGGAAGAGTTGAGTCACTGATCTGGGTCTCAGGCCTGAGTGGCGGCCCTGGAATGAGGAAGAGTGCTGACTGGCATGGCAGGGCTGGTGGAGCTTCTGGAGGGGAATTCAACTTGCAGATCCTACGCAGAAAAGATTTGGTGGCTCTCAGACCAGAGCACAGATCAGTAGAGGAGGAAACTCCTTTCTCTTGATTGTGCTAACTTGGAGAAACTGAGAACTCACAGGTCCTTATAGTATACCCCCCTCTTGAAAAAGGACTCAAAAGTCAAGTGACTAGCTGGAAAATGTCCAATAAAGAGGAAAAATAGGACTATAGAAGGTTACTTTCTTGCTGAGAAGGTATCTTTTCCATCCTTTTGGGTGAGGAATAACAATGTTTACCATCAGAGAAAGAAATAAAAGTCAAGGCTTCTGCATCCAAAGCATCTAAAATAAATATGAAATGGTCTCAGGTCATGAAAGAGCTCAGAAACTATTTTGAAAATCTAGGCTCTGGCAGCTTCTACATTAAGGGATCAAAGGGCTTGGAATATGGTATTCCAGAAGTCCAAGGAACTAGGATTAAAACCAAGAACCACCTACCCAGCAAAACTGAGTATAATATTTCAGGGGAAAAAATTATCATTCAATGAAATAGAGGACTTTCAAACATTCTTGATGAAAAGACCAGAACTGAATAGAAAAATTTGATGTTCAAACATAAAAATCAAGGCAAGCATTAAAGGGTAAACAGGAGTGAGATATCATAAAGGACTTAGTAAAATTGAACTGCTTATATTTTTACTTGAAAAGATAGTATTTGTAACCCTTGAAACATTTCTCAGTATTTGGGTACTGGGCCATTTCTCTCTCTCTCTCTCTCTCTCTCTCTCTCTCTCTCTCTCTCTCTCTCTCTCTCTCTCTCTCTCACACACACACACACACACACACACACACACACATCACACGAACATAGAGAGCACAGGGTGACTTGATTAAGAAGGGACATTACCTAAAAAAATGAAATTGATAGTTGAGAGAGGAATATATTGGGAGGAGAAAGGAAGAAATAGAATGGTGCAAATTATTACTCATGAAAGAGGTAAAAAAAGTTTTGTTTTTTTTTCTGGGGAGAGTAAAAGGGAGGAGGTGAGAGGGATAAAGGGAAGTTTGCACTCTTCACATTCGGCTTAAGGATGGAATGACATACTCAGTTTGGTATGAAAGTATATTTTACACTACAGAAGGGTACAGGAGAAGAGGATCAGTGGGGTTAGGGGGTGATAGAAGGGAGAGCAAATGAAAGGAGAGAGTAATCAGAAGTAAACATTTTTGAGGAGGGACAAAGTCAAAAGAGAATAGAATAAATATGGGGCAGGATAGGATGGAAGGAAGAAAATTTAGAACTCTAAATTTTATAGAAATGAATGCTGAAAACTAAAAATAAAGAAAGAAAAAAGAGAAAAAGAAAATCAAGTAAGAAAGGTTGTAGAAAAATTGGGAAGAGAAATGAGAGAAATGCAAGAATATCAAGAAAAACAAATCAATAGCTTTTTCGAGACCCCAAGCAAATGCTGAAGTAAATAGTACCATAAAAATTTACTAACTCGGTCAGCAAAAGAGGATCAAAAAGCCGGTGAAGAGAAGATTGCTTTAAAAACCAGGTAAGGAGATTGACACTCAATGATATAAGTTATTTCCAGACATTCCTGATGAATAGACCACAAATCAATGGAACATTTGATCCTCAAACATAGGTCTCAAGAGAGTAATAGCAAGGTAAACAGGGGAAAAAGAAAAACTTGTTACACAATAGGGGCAAACAGCTGAGGTAAGAAAAACAAAGGTAGTAATACTAATCTCAGACAAAGAAAAAGCTGAAAGAGATCGAATCAAAAGAGATAAGGAAGGAAGCTATATCCTGCTAAAAGGAACCACAGGCAACAAAGCGTGTCATTACTAAATATGTGTACTCCAAGTGGTATAGAATCCAGATTCTCAAAGGAGAAGTTAAGGGATGAAATATAAATGAAAAACAGGATGAAATAGAAAACCTCTACTAGTGGGAGACCTCAACCTCCCCCCCACTGAACTTCATAAACCTAGCCTCAAAATAAAAAAGAAAGAAATTAAAGAGGTGAATAGAACTCTGGATAAGTTAGATATGACATGATAGGTACTAGAAAGGAATATGCATTTTTCTCAGTAGTACATGAAATATTTACAAAAATTGATCATGTACTAGGGTATACAAACCTCACAATCCAGTGCAAGAAAGCAGATATAGTAAATGCATCCTTCTCAGGGCATAATGCAATAAAAATTATATGTAATCAAAGGCCATGGAAACATGTACCAAAAGTTAATTAAAAACTAAACAATCTAAAGTAAAGAATGAGTGAGTTAAAGAACAAAGTATAGAAACAATTAACAACTTAATTCAAGAGAATGATAATAATGAGACAATCTCCTAAATTTTATGAGAGACTGCAAAAGCACTTCTTATGGGCAGTTTTATATCCTTGAGTCCCTATATGAATAAAATTGAGAAAGAGGACATCAATGAATTGAGCATGCAGCTGAAAAAGTTCGAAAAAGAGGAAATTGAAAATCTCCAAGGAAATATCAAATTAGAAATACTGAAAAGGAGAGATTACAAAATTGAAATTGAGAAAAACTATTGAACTGAAAATAAAATAGGAAAAAACAATAAAATTGATAAAACTTCAGTTAAATATCATCAAAATTATACATTTTGCATGTCATAATGCTTTGTATCTCGTCTTTACTCAAAAATTCTTCCTTTCTCCATGAATTTGATACACTATTCCTTGCTTCACTAATTTCTTTATAGTCCCTTTATACCTAGATCTGTACCCATTTGGTCTTTATTCTTGTGTACGGTGTCAGGCATTAGTCTACACCTAGTTTCTGTTGCACTTTTATCTAGTTGTCCCAGTATTTTTTGTCAAGCAGTGAGTTCTTATCTCAGAAGCTGGGATCCGTGGATTTATCAAACAGTAGATTTCTATATTCATTGACTATTGTGTCTTGAGTCCCTAATCTATCCCACTGGTCTACCCTTCTGTTTCTTAGCCACTATGAAGTGGTTCTGATAATTGCTGATTTATAATACAATTTGAGATCTGGTATGGCTAGGGCACCTTCCCTAGGATTTCTTTTCGTTAGTTCCCTGGATATTCTGGACCTTTTGTTCTTCCCAATGAATTTTGATATTATTTTTTTCTAGCTATACAAAATAACTGTCTGATAGTTTGATTGATATGGCACAAGAGTAATTTAGTTAGAATTGTCCTTATTATTGTACTGGCTTGGTCTACTCATGAACAACTGATGTTTTTCCATTTAATAGATCTATCTTTATTTGTGTGAAAAGTGTTTTGTAATTTTTTTCTTATAGTCCCTGGGTTTGTTTTGTCAGGTAGACTCCCAAATATTTTATAGCAGCTACCACAGCTTTAAATGGGATTTCTCTATTTCTTGATGTTGAGCTTTGTTAATAACACATAGAAATGCAGATTTGTGTGGGTTTATATTGCAACTTGCAACTTTGCCAAAGTTGTTTATTATTTCAAGTAGTTTTTTACTTGAATCTCTGGAATTCTCTAAGTATATCATCTGCGAAAGAGTGACAACTTAGTTTCCTCTTTGTCTATTCTAATTCCTTTAATTTCTTTATCTTCTCTAATTGGTGCAGCTAATATTTCTAGTACTATACTGATGATAATAATAGATTATTGGAAGTGCATCTAAGCTTATCTCCATTGCATATAATACTTGCTGAAGGTTTTAGTTATATACTGCTATTTATTTTATGAAAGTTCCCATTATTCCTATACTCTCCATTTTTTTTTAGGAATGGTGGTTGTATTTTGTCAAAAGCTTTTTCTGCATCTATTGAGATAATCATGCAGTTTCTGTTAGGTTTATTATTGATATACCAACAGTTTTCCTAATAATAAACCAGTCCTGCATTCCTGGTATGACTCCTACCTGATCATAATGTATTATTGTTGTGTGTTTTTTTTTGCTAAAATGTTATTCAAAATTTTTGCATCTATATTCAATAGAGAAATCGGTCTATAATTTTGTTTCTCTGTTTTGTCTCTTCTGGTTTATGTATCAAAACCATGTTTGCATCATAAACAGAATTTGGGAGGACTCCTTCCATAATTGTCCCAGATAGTCTATATGGTATTGTAATTAACTCTTCTTTAAATGCTTGATAGAATTAACCTTTCAATCTATCCACACCTGGAGATTTTTTCCTACGGAGTTCAATGATAGCTTCCTTTTCTGAGGCAGGTTTGTTTATTTTAAAATAATAATCCATCTCCTTTAAATTGTCATTATGGGCATAAAGTTAGGCAAAGTAATTTCTAATTTTCAAATTTGTATTCCTTGGAGCTGAATTTGCACCTTTTATTTTTGATATTGGTAGTTTGGCTTTCCTCTTTCTATTTTTTAATCAAATGTTTATCAGTTTCATTGGTTTTTCATAAAACCAACTCTTTGTTTTATTTATTAGTGCAATAGCTTTTTAATATCAATCTTTTAAATCTCTCCTTTGGTTTTCAGTATTTCTAATTTGGTATTTTCTTGGAGATTTTAATTTTTTTTTTCTTTTTCGAGATTTTCACCTGTATGCCCAATTTATTGATCTCCTCTTTCTCTATTTTATCATGTAGGCATTCAAAGACATAAATTTCCCCTAAAAACTGCTTTTGCAGTATCCCATAAGATTTGATAGGTTGTCTCACTATTGTCATTCTCTTGAATGAAGTTGTTGATTGTTTCTATGATTTCTTGTTTAACCCACTCCTTTTTTAGGATTAGATTATTTAGTTTCCAATTTATTTTTGGTCTATATTTCCTCAGCCTTTTATCACATATAAGTTTATTGCATTTTAATATGAGAAGGATATATTGACTATCTCTGCCTTTCTGCACTGAATTGTGACGTTTTTATTCCCTAGTATATGGTCAATTTTTGTACATGTGGTATGTACAGCTGAGAAAAATGTATATTCCTTTCTATCTTCCTTCAGCTTTCTCCCTTGCTCTATCATATCATATCTAACTTATCCAGAGTTCTATTTACCTCCTTAACTTCTTTATTTTTTTATTTTGAGGCTAGGTTTATGAAGTTCAGTGAGGGGTAGGTTGATATCCCCCACTTGTAGAATTTTGTTTTCTCTTTCATCCTGTAACTCCCCTTAACTTCTCCTCTAGGAATTTGAATGCTGTGCCACTTGGAGTGTATATGTTTAGTAATGACATTGTTTGTTGTCTATGGTTCCTTTTAGCAAGATATCTTCCTTATCTGTTTCGATTAGATCTATTTCTGCTTTTCCTTTGCCTGAAATTAGGATTGTTACCATTGGTTTTCTTACATCAGTTGAAGCACAATATATTCTGCTCCAATCATTTCCCTTTACCCTGTGTGTATCCCCCCATTTGAAATATGTTTCATGTAAACAACATATTGTTGGATTATGGTTTTGAATCCCTTCTGCTATCCTTGTCCGTTTTATGGGGAATTCATTCCATTCACAGTTATTCTTATTGTCTGTATCTTTCCCTCCATCCTTTTTCCCAGCATTTGTGCTTTTAGTTCTCCCTTCTCCCTTCCCCTCCACAATAGTGTTTTGATTTTTGACCACCATCTCCCTCATTCTTCCCTTCCCTCTTTCAACCCCCCTCCCTTTTACTGCCCTTTACCTTTATTGCTTCATCACTCCCTTTGAGATTCCCTTCCCCTTTCTTTCTCCTTTCCCCTCCTACTGCCTTTAGAGCTAGTTAGATTTATATACTTAATTAATTTTTTCATTCTCTCCTTGAACCATCAGATGAGAGTACCTCTCAAACAATGTTCATCTCCCTCCCCTCTTTCCCTCTACTGAAACATAATTTTGTACTTCTTCCTGCGATGTAATTTACAATTTTCTGCTTCTGTAAAAAAAAAAAAAAAATATTTTGTGCTTTTCATTTTGCCCTCTAATTTTGTTTGCATTACATTTGTTTGTGGAAAATAAATTAATTTCATAAAAATCAAAATTATGCATTTTATGTTTAGTAATGATCTCTATCTCTTGTTTGGGACTAATCATTCCATTTTTTATTGATTTGAAATTTAAACTATTCCTTTTTCTGCTTATTTGCTTACTGTTCCATCCTTTTTCTCTAAATCATGCACTCATTTTGAACTTTTCTTGGTATGCAATAGATTATTTGCTCTATACCTAGTTTCTGCCATACTTTTTTTCAGTTTTACTATCAAATTTTGTCAAATAGTGAATGTTTTTCCCAGGATCTGAGGGTTTTGAGTTTATGAAAAAGTAGATTACTATGGACATTGAGCACTGCATAACCAATCTACTTCACTAAGCATCTCTCTATAACTTAGCCAGTGACAAATTGTTCTGATGAGTGACACTTCATAATATAATTTAATGTTTGTTATGTCTAGTTCACTTTGTAAAGATTATGTCCTTTACTTTTTGTTCTTCCAAATGAATTTTATTATATTTTTAGCTCTATAAAATAATTTGTAGTGCTTTGATTGCTATGACACTGAACATGTAAATTAACATAGTCAGACTTGTTATTTCTGTTATATTGATTTGACCAGTCCAGGAACAAGGATTTTTTTTTTTTTTTGCAGTTGTTTAAATCTGATTTTAGTTATATGTAAAGTGTTTTGTAATTGTGCTCATATAGTTGCTGATTCTTGGCAGGTACCCTCCCGATTATTTTTGTTATCTACATTTATTTTAAATGTATATTCTCTTTCTGTCATTTGTTGCTTGACTTTATCGGTTATAAATAGATATGCTGATAATTTGTGTGGATTTATTTTTCATCCTGAAACTTTACTAAAGCTATTTTTATTTGATTTCTCAGCGATAAATTAATTTTTTCATTGATTAGGATTCTCTAACTACAAAGAGTAAGTATTTTATCGCATTGTCTGTTGTCATTCCTTCGATTTATTTTCTTCTCATTGCTATAGTTAATATTTCTAGAACAATATTGAATAATAATATTGATAATAACATTTTACTGGAAAGATTTCTAGCTTACCCCCACTACAGATTATACTTATTGATTGTTTTAGACAGATATTATTTTTCATTGTAAGAAAAGCTCCATTTATTCCAATGCCCTTTAGTAGTTTTAATAAGAATTAGTGTTGTATTTCATCAAAAGTTATTTCTATATTTATTGAGATAATCAACATTTTGATTCCTTCTTCTACTGATATTGTAAATTATGCTTACAGATTTCCAAATATTGAAAGAGCCCTGTCTCCATTTCTTGCATGAATCCTACTTTAAATATTGTATTATCATTGTGACATATTTTAATCTCCTTACTAGCATTTTATTTTAAATTTTTGTATTAATATGCATTAGGGAATTGGTTTGTAGTCTTTTTCCTCTGTTGCATCTCTTTCTGGTTTAGGTATAAGCACCATATTTGTGACATAAAAGAATTTGGAAAGACTCCTTCATCTCTTTTCCCTAACTGTTCATATAAGCAATTAGTTTATAAAAATATAGTATTGGAATTATTTCCTTTTTAAATGCTTGATAGAATTCACTTGTGAATCCTTCTGGCTCTGGGAATTTTTCCTTAGGTAGTTTGCTGTCAGCTTAAATATTTTGCTCCCTCTTCTTTTAGTCTGAGTAATATATACATACACACACACACACAAACAAACACACAGACACAGACATGGACATAGACACACCTGTAAATTACATCACAGAAAGAAGTACAAAGTTATGTTTCAGTAGAGGAAAAGACGGGAGGGAGATGAGCATTGTTTGAGAGGTACTCTCATCTGATTTGGTTCAAGGAGAGAACAACAAAATTAAGTGTATAAATCTAACTAGCTCTAAAGGCAGTAGGAGGGGAAAGGAGGGAGAGAGAGAGAGAGAGAGAGAGAGAGAGAGAGAGAGAGAGAGAGAGAGAGAGAAAGAGAGAGAGAGAGAGAGATTATTTTCACACAGATTGTCAGATTTAGTGGCACATAACTAAGCAAGGTTGTTCCTAAATGCTTTAATTTCCTCCCAATTATTGTGAATTCTTTTCATTTTAGAAACTGGTAATTTTTTTTCTTTATTTTTTTTTTTAAATTAAACAATGGTTTATCTGTCAATTTTTTTTATTTAATAAAGAGTTCCTAATTTTCTTTATTTATTCCACAGTTTTCTTTCTGTTGATTTTACTAATCTCAACTTCATTTTTAGGATTTCTAATTACATTTTTAGTTGGAGATTTTTAATTTCTTCTTTTTCTCAGTTAGTTGCAGGCCTGAT